>VUQH01041484.1:26162-39166 GCA_015106775.1 Etroplus canarensis | reverse complement strand
GGTGGAGGAGAAGAAGAAGACACAGAAGAACATACAGAGGGTTGAATTTAAAGGCACCCTGAAATTCAAAGTAAAGAAAATGATCTGGCATGCTGGTCCATTTTGCTGAAATTCATTGAAGCAACTCAAAATGGTTCTGAGTAGTTTGTCTGGCCCCCACATGCCTTTAGGCATGCCTGTCAATGTTGGGGCATGCTCCTGATGAGACCGCAGATGGTGTCCTGGAAGATCCCCACCCAACCTAGTGGCATTGAATGGACTGAAACATAATGTACCAGAGGTCTTCTACTGGATTTAGTTCATGTGAGCATGGGGGGCAGTCAATGTTATCAATACCTTCATCCTCCATTAACTGCCTGTATACTCTCACCACACAAGGCCAGGCATTGTCGTGCATCAGGATGACCCCAGGACCCACTGCACCAGTATAGGGTCTGAGAATGGGTCCAAGGATTTTGTTCCGATACCTATTGGCAGTCAGGATGTTGTTGCTTCGCCTGTAGAGATCTGTGTGTCCCTCCATGAATATGCCTCCATCACTGACCCACCACCGAACCCTTCATGCTCAACGATGTTACAGGTAGCATAACTTTCTCCACGGCTTCTCCAGACCTTTTCACGTCTGTCACTCATGCTCTGGGTAAACCTGCTCTCATCTGTGAAAAGCACAGGGCACCAGTGGTGAACTTGCCAATTCTGGTATTCAGTGATGACCGGTGAACACAGGGCCAACTAAAAGATGTCAGGCCCATAGGCAACCCTCATGAAGTCTGTTTCTGATTGTTTGGTTAGAGACACTCACATCATACTGTATACTATTACATTTTTACTAATATGTACATAGTTTCATAGTTTATGTGTATATTTCTATGGTACCTGTTACATGCTGCTCTTAAAATTGTTTTATTGTATATTACTCTTATAAAGAATAGAATAGAATAGAATAGAATAGAATAGAATAGAATAGAATAGAATAGCCTTTATTGTCACTGCAAAACACAAGTGTACAGAGCAACGAAATTTAGGATTCACCCTGTTAAGTGCCTGATATCAACATTATGACAGAACCATAGAAAAAAGAAACAGTGTTGAAATAAGTTGCTAGTAACAAAACCTAGAATCTCAATATAGCATATGTATTTAGCAGAATGAAATATAAGATAAAAATATGGTTGTGATTATAACCTTGTACTTAGCAGCATGCATTATGGACAGCAAAGTAAGAATATCATTACGCAGGGAAACATGTTTCCTTACTGTGCATATGAGAATGTAACTTGATTTGATTTTTGATTTTGATTTGACTGGTAATGTTTATGTTTTTCTTCTTTGCACAAAGGAACAGATACCAGTCCTGCTGATGGGAGACCCTCTATGGCCCTGTCCATCTCTCGTAGAGTAACTGCCTGGCTTCTGAAATCTCTTCCATGCTACTGAGACTGTCCTGGGAGATACAGCAAACCTTCTGGCAATGGCACACTTGGTGTGCCATCCTGCAGGAGTTGGACTACCTGTGCAGCCTCTGTAGGGTCCAGGTATTGCTTCTTGCTACCTGTAGTAAACTGACCCTAGCCAAATGCAAACTGGTGAAAAAACAGTCAGAAAAGACGAGGAAGGAAAAAAATGCCAGTGGCCTCCACTCCAGTCCTGATCCTGAAGGAACTACCGGCCAATAACCTGCCTCTGCATAACATGGAAGCTCCTGTCAGGTATCGTAGCCGCTAAAATGAACAAGCACATGGGTCAAAACACAAGTGGGGCCCAAAAAGAGAAGCAAAACACCAGCTACTGGTAGATAGTCACTCGAGACTGTAAGACCAGACTGACCAACCTGTGACTACAAGAAAGCCTATGATTCAATGCCTCACACATGGATCCTGCCTAAACTGTACAAGATCAACAGGGCCACAAGAGCCTTCATCAGGAATTCAATAGGAATGTGGAAAAAGACACTTGAGGTCAACTTCAAGCCAGTAGCACAAGTCACAATCAAGTGCAGGATTTACTAAGGAGATGCTCTGTCCGCACTGCTGTTCTGCATGGGTCTGAACTCCTTCAGCCAGATCATCAACAAGATCAGCTACATATACTGACTACAGAATGGAGTAAACATCAACCACCTCCTCTATATGGATGACATCAATCTGTATGTCTGGAGTGAACGAGACAAAGACCGTGATAGAAGCCGCTGACATCAAGACAAGAAAGCTCCTTACAATGCATGGAACAGCTAAGATGCTGCATAGAACCCTCAGTTCCCAGGCCTCTGGTAGAGAACCTGAACTTTAAGGATGAAAGACCATCCACAGGATGAGTGGGGGATTCTTTTTTTCATGTTATGCCCCAATAATAGGTTTCTTTTGTTAAATACTTATGGTATTATGGTGAGATTTACATGTTTTAAAATGTAAATTATTTTCACTGCTACATTTCTTATATAACATAGACTATAAAATATTTTACATGTCTGAATCAAAGAAAGAAAGAAAGAGGTGGTTGGTGTAAAATGACTCCACCTGACAATATTACTGTTACTCTGTGTACAGGCAGAGCACATTCCTCAGGTATTGTGACGGTGTCATATTTTGCTTACTTTGGTCTTTGTGACACACCACCTGCTCCGATCAGTTTCTCTTAACCTTTACACTAACGCTTTCTTAATGAAAATCACTGATAATATTTTGACCAGTTAAAAAAAACACCTCCACTGTGGGCGCAAGTTGTACCTTACAGTCTAAACTCAGAGAATAAAAACACCGCTTTCTGTCTCGATCCTGAAATCGTATTGGTCACGTTTCTGATTACGTGAAGGAACACGGAAGTGAAGCGTCTCTGATGTGATGTGAGCAAGATGATCGCGGATCTGTTGATATTTGGGTAATTTATTCAGTTGTCCGGCAGATGTTATACAGAGACGCATTTTCTGTGAAAGTGATTAGCACTGTATGTTTTTGTGTCACCGTGTTCTGTTATGTTAGTTAGGTGGCTGCAATATTACGCAAAATGACAAGCTAACTAGCTCTGTGCTAGTGCCAGCTCAGCAGCTAATTCACTGAAACATGTCAACAAACTGCATCTCTGTGCTCTGCAGGACTTTACTGGTGAACGCGGGGGCTGTGCTGAATTTCAAGCTGTGAGTATCGCGGACCGCCGCCACGTTAGGTTTGTGTATCAAAGCAGAATACGCGGAGACAGATGGAGGTTAACTGTGGATGTTTTTCAGCAAAAGGAAGGAGTCGCAAGGATTTGGAGATGAGTCTGGAGCACCGACGACAGGTGTGTGTGTGGTTTGTGCTTAGCAGAAACAAATGTGTGAAGGAGTGTGTAGTATTGCCACAGAAATGACTGGTCTGTCTTTCAGGAGACAACATCAGAGAGTTTCTGCTCAGCTTGCGATACTTTCGGATCTTCATCGCTCTGTGGAACGTCTTCATCATGCTCTGCATGATCCTGTGAGTACGACTGTCAGTCAGAGCTGGTGAACCAGATGCAGTTACTCAGATATTTGTGCTACTGCGATCTGTCCATTTTATCCCAGTGTATGCACACACACACATAGATAAATATATATATGTATATATATATATATATATATATATATGGAGAGAGAGAGAGAGAGAGATCAGAATAAAAAAAACAGAGTGTTGAAGACTGATCTTGAGCCCCCTTTGTTGTCTGGCTTACCCTAACATCAGAGCCCTGTACTATGAAACTGGATTTACGCATATCCAGCTAACTTCAGAGTTAAGTCCAGGTTTTCAGTACTATGATGGCGGTTCATTTTTTTTTACCGGGGTATATCACCAGGGTAACTTTTGCTGCAGACCTAGCCTTCTCTGGATCAGGTTAAGTTCTAGATTAGAGATCAGACCAATCAGCACCCCAGAAAATAGCGTCACAGATCCTGGAATATCACTTGGACCTCTGTGTGAATAGTAGGAGGGTCTGAAGTTTTTAATAGTGGCTAAAGTCTTTGAGCACCAGTAGTAAATAATAAATAAAGACAACTTTATTTTTATATTTTATTTTTCCTTTTGGCTGCAAAGAATTTCTCAGCAATTGTATTGTTTTATAAGTAATAACATACAATCCCAAAACAGGACACCCTTTTCTTCTTTTTGATCTTCCATCAAATTTGCATGTAGACTAATCCTAAACCTTGAATTTTGTGTTTTGTGTTTTGTGAACTTTACTCTCAGATCATAAAACCTCACTTACACTCATTTAAACATTAATTTAATAGAATGACAGTTGAAATCCTCTTTCTTAACGACAGAGCTGTAATACTGATAACTCTGTTAAATTATAAAGTCTGCATTTTTACTGGCTTTCCTTTCTGGCTTCAAATATGTGTGTGTGTGTGTGTGTGTGTGTATTTTAAACTTCCAGTACAAACATATTCACAACTTAAAGGAATTTTTTTACTTTCTAGAGTAAAACAAACTTAAACCTAAAATCCCTCTTAGATTGCTTGACTGGCCTTTTAATAAGGGACACAAACTAGGCAACACCAAGGTTAATGTTTCCTGAGGTATTTTGTGATTGATGATATTTGTACCACGTATCTTAAGCACAGAGTTCAAACATGACTCTGTTTTTAACCACAATACCTTAAGAAATATCCAGAATGATGTATAAATGTAAAAATATACTCTCAGAGCATTTACTTTGGAACACCTCTCTACCTTTCTTAATCATGCATATTCAGTCATGGAGCGGCAGTACACTGCAGACACGGGTCAGGAGCGTCAGTTGTTGTTAAAATTAAACATCATAAAGAGAAAAAAGTTATTTGTGATTGTTGGTGCCTGAGAGATCATACTGCTTTCAGATGACAGAAAGCTAAGCGCTTTTAGATACCAACTCTTTACAACTGGGGGCAGGAAAACTTCTGAAGGCACAACATTTCCATCCTTGGTCTGAGTCTGTAGTAGGTCCAGGTTCACCAAAAGCTAGACATTTGAGAACTGGAAAAACATATCTTGGTCAGCTCAAACTTTATTGTTGCTGAGACTAATGGTAAGCTCATATTTGGTATTAAAAGCTTGTCTGCAAGAACCCAACCTGAAATCACTTTGGACACCTTTTATACCAATAAGTAAGTGTTTGTGAGGAGGTCTGATTACCGTGTGTGTTCCTTTTATTGTCAGTTTCATCCTCTAATGGCTATTTCAAGCATGATAATGCACCAAAACACAAATGAAAAGTTGTCTCATGAACATGAGTCAAGTGGCCTCCCCAGTCACCAGATGTGAATCCAGTAGAACACCTCTGGGATGTGGTTGAACAGGGTCAAGGGTCACAGCCTGACTGCAGTTTGCTTACATATGAGGCAGACAGGCAAAAATGGACCAGCAGGAGTGTTTTTTTTTAAATCTTGTGGATTCCACAAGGCTCTTTTGAAAGTAAATAAAGACATAACAGTGTTTGTGTGGTGTTCCTAATAATGTGCTTGATGAGTTTGCTTTCCAATTCAATACATGAGTTATTCTCGTATTTATTTTGTGTAATCTAAAGGTTTCATGTCCTTCAGCTCTACTCTACTCTTTCTGGCGATCTTTTAAAAAGTGGTAGGAATGTGCTGAGAACTTGTTGTTGGTCTAACTAGCTGAATGTCTTCAATCTGCACAGATTGTTTGGATCGTGATTGTTTGTGGCGACTGGACCTCCTTCAAGATGCTCCCCCTTCAAGATGGATGCTATAAACTTTTCCTTAATGGGATTTTTCTGGTTCTTTGGCCCATTTAATTGTATTTATTCGAAATTTCATTTACAACCCTTCAGCTTGTAAAGAAATATATGAATCTGTGTATTTATTTTCTCTTACAGAAGTTGTTACATTTTCATCTTTATTGAATTTGCTTTACCTGTAAGATCTTTGCTGGAAACTTGTCCTGTAGAAAAGGAGCTGTTCTCTCCAGCATGTAGGTGTGCTTTGTAAAGAAATGCCAGAAAGATAATTTTATTCCTTTTTACCTGCAGAACCATTAGTTCAGCTGGATTTGACCGAAAAGTCCAAATAATCTTCACTTTATTAAGTCTATATCTCATTTGTGAGTGATAAATGGGACAAAACATTCCTATTTTTACTCATCACTATTTGTTTTCAAGTTCTTAGAAAAAAGTTGTACTTCCTTTATTCTGGGGCACGTGCTGTAAGTAAATGTATATTCACTATAAATGTGTCCTCATTCTTAATAAAGATAAAATGTTTTCTTACCAAATGTATATTATTTGACTGTCTATTGAAAGAAGGAAAGTTAATAGAGTCAGTGTGATGCTTGGGTACTGGTATACGTGTGAGTCTTTGACACGTAGCACCTGCCTAAACATTGTTGTGGACCACCTACATACATTCAGCAGTATTCCCTAATGACACTGAACACTCTCACTGCAGAATTTGTTCAGGAGTAGTTTAAGCAACAAAAAGTTCATGGCACTGACATGGCCCCCATATCTCAATCTCATCTGTAGGATGTGCTGTAAAAACAAATGAGATAACAAAACTGACAGAACTTGAAGGATCTGCTAACATCATGGTGTGTGATACCACAGGACACCTGTAGAAGAGTTGTGGATTGAGTGCCTGCAGGAGACATTTTGCACTGAAAAGAGAGTAATCCAATATAACACAGCTTTTAAGGTGTGTGATTGGAGTAGGGTTTATATCAAAATTACACTTCCACTGAGAAAGGTATGTTGTTGCACATTATCAAAATATGGCTAGTAATGTGCAGATCTGAAATGTGTTAATGTCCCTTTTTAGTGCAGTTTAATTTTCATTTTCCTTTCACAAATATCTATTGCATCCAGTAACAGAAACAATAGTTTATCCTTAAAGTGAAGTGATGTGTGTATTTACGCAAGTTGTATAGCAATTTTCTTTATGCTTGTACACATCTGACAGACAAATATCACAAAGAAAATGTAAAATTACTTATTACTTGGGTAAAAGGCCATTCTCGGAGAGTTAGTGGCTTTTTTTGCCAGAATTATTTTTATCACGGGGAGAATATGATGTGAAACAGCACAGTAAATGGGTCTCACAAAGTGATGTGTGAGTTTACAGTACATTGATGCATTTCAACTTGAAACCAAAGATAATTGCCAGACAGATTATGTAACAGCAGCTAAAATAACCAACATTTACCACACAGTGCAGCATAGCCAATCATATTCATCAATAGGCTGAAGTAATGAACTAGTGCCAATCATTTTTCTTAATTTGGAGATTTCAAAAAACCATGTAGTTTCCACAGTGCTGGAAGTGCACAGCCTGCGTGAGCTCACCTACAGCTGTTGCAGTGATGGAAAAACTGGATAAGAGCTGTTTTGTTTTGGTCTTGTTCCCTCATATTATTCCCTTGTACTATTGTGGTTTGATTCAAATAGTTTAATATTTTATTTGAGTGTTGGGAGGATGGATCGAAGGACTTTAAGTGAATGATGACTTAAGTACATGGTTGTACTTCAGTATATTGTTTTGCAACAAACCTTTAAATAATAAAAATTATGGTGTTTAAAAGGCACTGTCATGCAAAGTGTTTACATCTGTTGCTAGAGAAAATGTAGAAAATGTGACCTAAAGTATAAGAGGAGGAACCATTGAGTGTAACTCTCTTTACTTTAAGGATGGACAGAGTGTATATAACCACTTGTAATGCAGAGGAAAGTAACTTAATCTACACCAGTTATTTTCTTCTTTGTAAGCAGACTGTCTAATGAGAATAGCCTGAATCTGTAAAGTCTATTCTGAGCCATGTTTAAAAGCCAGATAATTTGTACATGAGCAATGTATAGGGCTCAGGAGGTAGAGCAGGTTGTCTTTCAACACTAAGATTGGTGGTTCGATCCCAGACTTCTCCAGTCCAGATGCCGAAGTGTCCTTGAACAAGACTCCCAATGCTCCCAATGCATCCATCAGAGTGTGAATGTGTGTGTGTGATAGTTAGAATAAAGTGCTGTATGATTGTGTGTGTGAATGGGTGAATAAGGCTTGTAGTAAAAAGCGCTGAGTGCTCAGAGTAGAAAAGCGCTGTATAAGTACCAATCCATTGCATGCTGTGGCCCACATTGCTCCAAATACAAAGTCAGGGGTGGCGGAGAAGTATGTGAAGGTGGTGTATGACATGAGGTGTGCAATAGGAGTGACAGATGGGTTCAAGGTGGGAATGTGATTATATCAAGGCTCTGAGCCCCTATTTCCAATGGTGATGGACAGGTTGACAGATGAGGTCAGGCAGATTTCACAGATGGCATTGTGGTCTGTAGTGAGAGCAGGTGGAAGAGAGCCTGGAGTGGTGGAGGTACGCACTGGACAGAAGTGAAATGAAAGTCAGTAGAAGTAAGACCAAGTACATGTGTGTGACTAAGAGTGAGGCAGGTGGAATAGTGAAGATGCAAGGAGAAGAGGTAGTGAATCTAAATACTTGGGGTCAACCATTCAAAGCAATGGACAGTGCACGAGAGAGTGGAGGCAAGGTGGAGTGGGTGGGGACGAGTGTGATAGAAGGATAGCAGCATGAGTGAAAGGGAAGGTTTACAAGCCAGTAGTGAGACCTGCTGTGATGTGTGGTTTTGAGAAGGTGGCACTGACAAAATGATAGGAGGTGGAGCTGGAGGTGGCAGAGCTGAAGATGACAAGATTTTCACTGGGAGTGACCAGGATGGACAGCTCAGGTTTAGCAGTTTGGAGATAAAGTCAGAGAAGCAAGGCTGAGGTGCAGAGGAGGGATAGTGGATATACTAGACAAAGGATGTCGAAGATGGAGTCGCCAGGCAGGGGGAAAAGAGGAAGACCACAGGGTAGCCCTCAGCAACCCTCCGGCTCCCAAACGAGTCCTCCAACGCACTTCCATTTGAATATATAAAATGTGAAATTGTGGCAAAAATTGCATCATTATCTACAAAGACAATAAAATACTAACCTTCAATCCCTAATGAAATCCTATTGAATGATGAATTTAACTGTGAAGGTCTTGCATTACAGTACTGTCAGTCTGTTTTTGGTGTTTGCTAATAAGAACACTATGCAAACACATATTTATAAATCACTACACATCGACACTGTAGTTACAAGAAAGCATGTAATATCTTTGTGGTACAAACTCCAGGACTTCTGCAGTTTTATTGTTGAAATCACGTCTTGTTTACAGCACGTGGAATTGACGCGAGCCTGTTACGTAAAAATTTCCCACAATGCTCTGGTACTTCACAAAAAGCAGTGGTGGCGAGAAGGAGGCGGCTACCGGCCGAGAGGGTAGCCCGTTCCTGGAGAGGCTGTGGCGTTTTCGTCGTCCGTGTTATCCGGTGCGTGACGGTGGCAATCGAAAACAAAGACAAAAGCATCATAAAGCATGATGCCCGCTCCCTCACGAGAGCTTCCGTCGGGCCTGTGAGTGTCGGCAGGTTTCCCACCGCCGTCTCTTCGGGGGATTCTGCTGTCTGACTCCGTCCTGACCCGACACACCGCCAGGCGATGACAGCGGCTACAGCCACTCCGCAGGTGATGAGAGACCGGCTGCTTCAGGCCATCGATGGCCAGAGCAATGTGAGTATGTCCGCTAGTTTTAAGAGGAGCGAACGGGGCGGAGAAATGGAGACAATGAGGCCGAGCCGGCCTCAGGTCTCCACGGAGGACTGACAAAGTGGAGGCATTCAGTGTGCAGCGACTTATGTGCCCGCTCATTAGCGGGCTAACATATAGTTAGCGAAAGTGACTTACAATACCCGGGAAGGCAGAGCTCGGCTAACTGGCTGCTGTCTGTAAATGTTAGTGTGGCCAAGCTTGTTTGTTCGCATCAGTACTGTGGACAGGCTGAATATAGCTGCCAGGTATAAAGAGGAAATCCATAGTATAAGTTTCCTTTAGCGACAGACGCTGCAGAGGGACGACTTTCAGCAAGCTCGGGGGTGGCTAACGCATCTGAATTTACCCAAGATGACCAAAGGTGACTGTTTTTGTGTTGCAGCACTAAATAGATCCATGGTGTGACCAAGTTAGGCAGCACCCTGTAAATCTACCTTGATCCATTCATGGCTTTCCAGCGTGCTGTCAAGCATCAATGTGCTCTTTCAGCATAGAAACACATGGAAAGTATTCAGGGCTGCAGATAGTTATATTTTACAAAACCATCAAAAAATCCTACTGGTGTTCTTGACACATTCCTGGTGATCTGCATCAGTTTGCTGCAAAGGTGAGATATGCATCTTCTTATTTCAATATGTTGAAATGTGGTCATGCGCCAAGCTGCTCTCTGTGACATCCATGTCAGTAAGGCCTGATATGCATCGCATCTCTGAAGAAATGTGGCTCTCGTGGCTTATTGGCTGGGTCAATACAGGGGAGCAGCTACACTACTATGTGAATAGATTGACCCCAACCTGACCATCATTCACTGTATCAATTGAACGTTAAGCATTGCTTTCCACAGAACTGTAAAACATGTTACAGAAGCATTTTCTTCACTAATATTTTTTTTTTCAAAGGCCATAATCCTGCTGTTCATCTCAGCTGATGAAGTAGGAGCTGCTTTCTTCCTTGTCCTAAGCTAGTCATAGATGTGGGTAAAAGAGGGATGACATGCCACTAATGACCCCTCCCTCATAGTTAATCATTACAATGTATAAATCCATTGCAGAACTGGTTGCAGGCCAGGGTTAAAGTATACCATCTTATAAAAGCATTTTTTCTTTCTTTTTGTGCAATAAAACTGCACATTTGCATGCTATCTCAGTTTGTCAAACTGAGCCTGAAACTAGTCAATTGGTAGGCATACAGGTGCACATTTGAAAGTCTATTCAAATGATTTCTCAGGCTTTTAATAGCCTCTATTTCCACCCCCTCTGCAGAACTTGTGCATATTTGGTGTATTAAGTGGCAGCATCTAAATTTAAACAGCATTGTAATGCTAAAAAAAAATAATCTGCAAGTTCTTTGGTATAGTAAGCTTTGTTTCTTTTTCAGCAGATATGCAACATGGTGGTGGTTGTGGAGGTGATCTCGCTTTTGGAGAAATATCCTATCACCAAAGAGGCACTGGAGGTACGTTACATTAAAATGTGCCATCAAAAAATAACACCGTTGATTCCAGGTTTTTAAAAGTGACGTTCCTGTTGCTAAGCATCTATCTTATCTCCTTAAAGGAAACCCGTCTTGGCAAGCTCATCAACGATGTCCGGAAGAAAACCAAAAATGAGGACCTCGCAAAGAGAGCCAAGAAGCTTCTGCGAAATTGGCAGAAGCTAATCGAACCAGGAAAGGGTGACATGTTGTCCAAAAACAACACCAGTGCATCATGGTCTTCCATTGGCGGTGCTCATCCTTGTATCTCCACTCCAGCTGCTGCCCCACCATCAGGTAAAACAGGTCCAGAACTGAAAAACAGGAATGACTTCAACAACTGCTCCTCTAGAGTGGAAAAGCCAAGCAACAGGAAACGTAAGGGTGACCAGAAGGAAGGAGAGACTTTACCAGCAAAGATACCTAGAACAACTCCTTTTGATAAAGTACAAAATTCAAAACAGCTGCAAACCAATGGAATTTGTGTTAGTTCTGAAATTTTTACAGATGTTCGTGCTCATCAGTCTTTGGACAGGGAGATTTCCGAGTCTTTGGACCATGACAAGATAAATAAAATCCCTGTTAATGCAGTAAAACCTCATTCAAGTATCCCAGGATACAGCAAGCCTCCTAGCACTTCATCTTTGCTAAAAGCATCAGTTCTGCAGCAGCAAGCCAAACAGGAGAAAACCATATCTGGGGGGCAATATCGCCCATGCGGTTCCTTGCAAAGCCCTCAGACTCTAAAACAGGAAGTTCTTGCAAGACAAACTGCACCCCAAGCACAGAGTATTTCTACAGCCAGTGTGAAACCTGGGACTGTGGACACCTCTGGACTGGGGCTGCCTCCTCGGCATTTAAGTGCATCTGTTCAGGGTTTTCACACTGATGGTTCAGTATCTGCTGATTTGTGCTCGCAAAGCAGGCCTCCTAGTATATCTCACCACAACTCCACTGCCTCCTCCTGCAGTGGCTTGGGGAGTCTGGAAGATGAGGGTCCTCCTTTTAATACAGGGAAAAGGCAAAAATACAGGCCTAAGGATTATGTCGTAAATTTAGATGGACATACTGTAGAAGACAGAACAAAACCAGTCAGATTAAAAGACAGGCGACTGACATTTGATCCCGTAACAGGACAGATCAAAACCTCCTTTCATAAGGATTCTTTCCCAGAGGAGGAGTTCAGACTGGATCACAAACCTGAAAATAACTGTTCAGAACAACTAAAACAAAATCCACCAGTTCCTCCCAGTCCTTTCCAGCAGACAGACTGGAAAGAGCTATCAAGGAGTGAAATCATCCAGTCATACCTGAGCCAGCAAAGCAACATGCTGACGACATCAGGTGCACACACCCCTGGTGCCCACTTTTTCATGTCAGAGTTCTTGAAAAAAGAGGAACACAAGAGTAAAGATGGCATGAAGACACATGTGTTGGCTTTAGAAATGCCACCCAGGGAAATACCTGGGGTTAACAGGGAGGTGAACAATGAAGACCTCAGCAGATTACACACACAACACTGGTCTGGGGTTAATGGTTGCTATGACACAAAAGGTAATTGGTATGACTGGACGGAGTGCATCTCCTTGGACCCACATGGAGATGAGAGCAGACTGAACATACTGCCCTATGTCTGCCTGGATTGAATCTGAAGCCAGGTCTCTAAATGGGAAGTTCTAACTTGCATTTACTGTACAGCAGAGCAACTCTGGATGTGTGAGGAATCTTCCTGCATAAGCTGTTGTTTTGTACCATTGGTGAACAAGGAATAAATATGCTGCAGCTTGGGTATGTGTTGGAGAATAGGGGGTATAATCAGTGTTTTTAAGTCTGTGAACATTGTGTGAGGACAGCCTGAACACTGCATTTCATTCATTATTAGACTCAATTGGCTTCTCACAAAATGTGAATGAACCAACTCATCGTTTCAATCACACTCTTG
>VUQH01041484.1:0-26142 GCA_015106775.1 Etroplus canarensis | reverse complement strand
TTGTTTTGTACCATTGGTGAACAAGGAATAAATATGCTGCAGCTTCGGTATGTGTTGGAGGATAGGGGGTATAATCAGTGTTTTTAAGTCTGTGAACATTGTGTGAGGACAGTGGGAAGGGACAAGGCTATGCATCTTCTGGCTGTTTAGATGTCAGTGTTAAACAAGTGTACAGACGGAGTTTGCAAACCAGACAGAAGAGCAGCTCTGACACCCACCAAGTTTTAAATTAGATGGAACATTAACTACACAGATGCATTTTATCCATCTTAAGTTATCATATTCTATTTACATGCCTCATAGAATGTGACTCTATTGTTTTTTTACATTTTTTTCATATTTAGTCCTCAGTGCAGTTTTTTTTTTAATTTAAATTGTCTAATAACAAGAACTGACTTAATCAGGTTTGTAATTTTTCAGCAAGCCGTAGCGAGAGTTGAGCAGAAATCCAGTAGATACATCTACTCATGCAGCTTTTGTTAGCATTTGATTCCTGAACAAGATGTTTGAAGTATCAAATCTGAAATGAATACAATCTTCAAGAAGCTATACTCATTACCAGAGTTAACATTTGCCGTCACCCCTAATAAAACTGCTGCTCCCATGGCACACATCTGCCTCTCATAATGACTTAGCAGCCATAACTGGCAAATAAGTTTCAAACATTTGAATAGTTTTTCTTGTTTGTGGTTTAGAGTGACATGAAACTGCCAGATGTCACCCGAGTTTGTGGTAGTGGGGGGTGGGGGAGGCTTGTTTTGGGCTACAACCTTACAAGCCAACAGAGAAATGTGACTGTTATGTATGATAATTATTTAAATCATTATGTTAGACTTACTCTCTGTAACCAGCCATGATGGTGTGACTGCTATTGTTTTGTGTGCGTTTGTCATTGTGGGAAAGCTGATCACAGAGACACCTGCTGTCGTGGGAATTAACACAAAGGTGGCTTTGACTGTTTTGTCAAGTGTCTATCTTTTTGTAAACAGGTTTTGTCAAAGAAATAGCATCACAGTAGTGCAAGATACACCCACAAAACTTTACAGGTGTGTTGTTGCCATCTCAATGAAGGCCAGGACCCCTTTTCAGAAAGCAGGTTTTGTGAAAAATTGAGTTTTTTTTTAACCCAAAAATAATGGGAAACTTTGGATTAAACTCCGAGTCAGTTACAGACTCAGACCCTTTGAGCCTTAACTGCTTGCCGGCAGGTTTTTTCCAACAAATTCTGAGTTTCTCTCTGACTCCCCCCTCTTCCTGCACTTGAAGTTGCTGACACTGGGTTTTATTTCCTCATGAATAAAGTGTTATCAAAGCACATAGCAAAGCCAATTCTTTTACAGTAGTTCATGTTTTTACAAACATTTAAATCCCATCAGTCATCATTTCAAAAATGGAGACAGTGTTATGGATTTATCATCAGCTCTGTAGGCTACATCTTTCTAACTCTGACTGCATGCAGTAAAACAGCTGTCAGGTTGTCAGCCAGTTCCCCTGCACTGAAAATTTTATTGTACATTTAAATAAAACTTGTATGTATAAAGCTTTTGACATTAATCAGTGAAAATTAGGCTGAAATGACTTTAAGACTCTAAAACTGAATTAAACATAGTTTGAGTTTTTGAAACCAGGCTGCATACAGCCTGACTGTATTTTTTACATTTCATGTTGAAATATGTTCACACTTTGAAATACAGTCGTTAAATGACATCAAGTGACGTTCTGAAAGGTAGAATATGTAAAAAATTCGAAGTCTGAGCCTTGATGTATTTTCTACTGAAAATAACCTTAATCAGTCTTCCTTGGTCTGATATCACAGGTCCATAATTAAACTGTGTTTCACCTGTTTGATCCATATTTACCTCAGCCAAGGTGGATATGTTTTTAGTTTGGTGTTTGTTAGCAGAATTACACAAAAGGTTATAGATGGATTGATACAGAAAATTTTACCAGTGGTGGGGATCGGCACAACTTCGAAGTGATTAACTTCAAGTTGATCTGGATCCAGGATTTTTTTTTTTTTCAGCATTCCACAACATTATAAGATTAGGGCTGTTCAGGCTTGGTGGAGGTACAGTATGCAGTCTCAGATTGCTCTTGTTCTATCTTTAGTTGCTTTCACTTGCCCTTTGTCCCTGTCAGATTATAGCTGAATGATTGCATTTAGAAATCACATGTAAAATCAGGTAGGATTCCACTTTATCTAATGCCGATTCAGGTTGGGTAAATGATGACCACGCAGTATACAAGATGTATATATTTTATGCCAGTGTTATACTGTCAGTGATGATGGATGTGGACCAAGCTGATTAAGCTGACTCTTTTGTCCCTTCCTGTTCTTTAAGATAAATGTCACAGTCCACAGTGACCTGCATTAGTGCTCAGTTAGGGTGACCAGATCCCAACAAACCAAAAGTGGGATGAAGAGATTATTTGTGTGGGACAGTGTGGGCCACAGCATGCAATGGATTGTCCATGTATAAATTATCTGGCTTTTAAAAATGGCTCAGAATAGACTTTACAGTTTCAGTTTTACTGTTCTCAGTAGACAGTCTGCTTACAAAGAAGAAAAGAATAGCTATAGATCAAGTTACTTTCCTCTACACTACAAGTGGTTGTATACACTCTGTCCACCCTTAAAGTAAAGAGAATCACACTCAATCGTTCCTGCTCTTAAACTTTAGGTCACCTTTTCTACATTTTTTTCAAGCAACAGATGTGAACACATTGCATGATGGTGCCTTCCAAACACCATGATATGTTATTTTGTTTCTTACAGAACAATATGCAGAAGTATAGCCATGTACTTAAGTCATTAAGTTAAAGTCCTTCTATCAATCCTCCCAACACCAAATAAATTATTAAACTATTTTAATCAAACCACAATAATATAAGGGATCAATATGAGGATACAAAACCTTGAACAGATCTTTTCAGTTGTGCCATCATTGCAACAACTGTAGGTGAGCCCACACAGGCTGTGCACTTCCAGCACTCTGGAAAGCACCTGAATGAAACTATGACCGCTGCTTTTCTGCAACTACATGACATGTTTCTGAAATCTTCAAATCTGGAAAAAATGATCGGCACTGGTTCATTGCTGCAGTCTGTTGATGAATATGATTGGTTGTGCTGCACAGTGTGGTAAATGCTAGATATTTCAGCTGATGTTACATAATCTGTCTAGCAATCATCTTTAGTTTCAAGTTGAAATGCATCACTGTATTGTAAATTGGCGCATCACTTTGTGAGATTCGCATGTACTGTGTTGCTTCCCCCCGTGTGAAATGGAAAAATAACTGGCACAAAAAGGCACAAACTCTTCATGAACGGCTTTTTACCCTGGTATAAATAGTTTTAGATTTTCTTTGTGATATTTATTATGTCATGTGAAATCTACAGAAACTTTAACTTTGGGTTGACTAATTTTCCTCAGTCAGACATAGCATCAGGATATAAGGTGATTGCTGCATTTGACCCCATTTGACATCAAATGGAGCTCCTGGGGAGACAGCCCTCACTGCTTTCTTAAGAGCCAGACTTTAGAAAACTGTCTGTCATTCAGTGTGAATTTTTTAGAGGTACAGATCCAATCAAAATGCGGGATATTGTCTCAGTAAGTGGGACATGGGAAAATGCTGTGCAGTCCCATACAAAGCAGGACATCTGGTCACCCAATGCTCAATCCAGTGGATTAAAATTGAGGCTCTACTCTTTATTTTCCCGTACCCATGCTGAATCCTGGTATTGGGGTGCCATTGAAGATGGTTTTCTTTCACTACTCACACATGCACTTTAACTCAGAGTTAACATACTTAGTGTTTATTACCAAACTCTCTAGAACTGAAAACTCAAGTGTTAATTAAACTCATTTTAAAGTTAGACTAAGTTTGTTAAACCTTCTTTCTGGAACAGGGCCCAGATTCAAAGATAACTAATGTTTGACAAAACATTGGCATCACTGCTGGTGCAATCTCAACACAATGCGGTCTGTAATTATCAGTTGAGTCAGTAAGTGACGGTCTAGACTATCCCTGCTAATGCATCGACATACTGTACCTTACATGGATAACCTCCACAATGACATTCTGATACTGTGTCCTTTTTAACTTTCTTTTTCCCTTTACTGTGAATTAAGGTTGTAAAATATTAAACGGAGCAGCAGAGCAGATTGTGGTATCAGCTTACATCTTTGTACTGTCAGGAAGAACTAAAAAATAAATTGACATGCTGGATAACACTTAATAGCATTCCTTTAAATATTATTTGCCTTATGGAAACCTGTGTTTTCCCTAAAGATGGAGCCTTAGTGAATGTACAGGTATGATCCTTTTGTGTTCAGGTGAATGCAAAAGACAATATATTTGCTACCTAGTCCTTTAAGTGGACATGTTAATGTGTTAATAAAAAATGTGAAGGAATTGTTTTTGTTGTTTCTTAAAGTGTCCGTGTGAAGTGTTTCCCTGATTGTGTGCAAGTTACTCACATTACTTACAAATGAAATCCCACAGTGCAGGGTCTGTGCTGGCTCTGCATGTGGATCAGTTATGTCTAAATTTTGTTCCTTTCCCAGGATATACTGCAATTTTTCTGTGCAATTGACAACTCTTGACAATTCCTAATGTAAGCTGATCTGATTAGTCATTAAGTTTGGGAAGCTGAAAATAACTATGCTTTAGCCCCTGGCCCACTGTGTTTTCTGTTTGTGCATTTGTATGTTACAAGTCTTGCTAACATTGTGGGAGCTGACTCGTTTGCTGGATCTTTGCCAAACTTTTGTGTGGTTAATACCTATAATGAGTAGAAGAAGGGAGAATATTTATGAGCTTGTGAGGTCGAACGTCAAAGGCTAACACAGAGTCATTGATGAAACTTTTTACCATTGTATGACCTTACTGGCCAGCTGGATCCTAGCCAGATTTTGTATACTTAATTACTATGATGGGTAAAAGAACTGATAGCATTTTTGAAATTATGGGATTAAAGGTCACATTGGGTCAGATTAAGGCAGAGGCATTCTAGCTGAGTTTTAGGCATTTCTGTCATTTTTTCCACAAAAAAATAACTTCTCAAAAAAAGTTGATACATTTTTTGTTGTGGTGTCCAAATTTTTAGACATTGTTTAGACCAAACACTAAACCTACAATGAAAGCAGTTAGTTGCCAGCCCAAATGCAGTCTTTTGAAGTTTTCCTACCTCAAGTATGAGATTATCAGACAATGTGTTGAAAGGTCTGTCAATATGAATATAAATGAGTCTTAAAATTCTAAATTGCTAAATGCCATATTCAATTTCCCCCTGATTCTGAGTGTACAAGTGGTGGCCAATCACATTTCAGGGGGGACTCAGTGCCACCCCATGCTCCCACTCTAGACACGCCCCTCTCCTGTCTTAAACGCATGTCCATGGGTGTGTTTTATTTTGAAGGCTTGCGGGTGGAAGCAGTGCGCTTTGTTCATTGTTGTGAATTTGACGGCGGAGCACCGCTGCCCTGTGCCCTCCCCCGGTGCATCCACACTGCCGGTGACTCGTCACTCCGCTCTGGAAGATGGCTGCGGTGGAACGGACTCCGGTGAGGGAAGGGATCCGGATAGTTTCTCTGTGTGTGTGCTGGTACGCAGTCAGCTCGGGAGGCAATATTGTGAACAAAATCATCCTTAATGGATTCCCGTACCCGGTCACAGTCTCTCTGTTTCATATTATCTCTATTGTCATCTTCCTTCCCCCGTTGTTGCGGGCTTGGGGAGTCCCTAAAACAGAACTGCCGAGCAAGTACTACTGGTGGTACATTCTGCCTTTAGCCTTCGGTAAATACTTCGCATCCGTGTCGGCTCACTTCAGCATATGGAAAGTGCCCGTTTCGTATGCGCACACTGGTGAGTACAGCGGCTTTGTGTTGGTTTTTAATACGCCGCCACCTGGAGCCTGACAGCCGGGGTAAATGATGATGTGTCTGTACCGTCAGCTGATGTTAGCTTCGTGGCTAACGCCGAACAACTAGCATTTAACTGGCTTGTGGGCCCCGCTTAGAGTTGGGGTACTGAACGGACATGTTTTAATGAGGATAATTAGCTTACCACATTTCCCCTGACTATAAACCATTCCGCTTTTGATCTCCTTAAGAATAACTAACCAGCTGCTGTTAGCTAGCTTACTAGCCAACTAATTGACGCACAGTCAGGGGGTAAGTTCCGTTAATGAATCGGTTAAGTTGCTCTCTGCTTCTCCAACTTATAAAGTCAGAGCAGTAGATAACATGGGATCAGAGTTCCTTTGAAATCGATGTTTTCTTTCTTAACAAGCTGATCTGAAATTTTCGTGACGCTTCCTGCTGAGGAATTTAAATACTAGTACTGCAACAGTCCTTTAATCATTTTTATTTATTTCAGTGCCGGAAGAAACTTACTGTTAAACTAAGAGTCCTGATCAAGGCTATTATAGTTAACTAAAATTATTTTCTCATTTAGGTTAACTGAATTAAAAGTTAAAAACTTAAAACTATCTAAAAGGATATTATGAGCTCACAAAACTAACTAAACAATTAATTTTTAATTATATAGCGCTAATCAAGGTGCTTTATATTGTCAGGTCAATATTATACAGTACTAGAGAGAAATCCCTGACAGACGATCCCCAGTGAGCAAGCACTTGGCAACAGTGGGAAGGAAGAACTCCCTTTTCAGTGTTTCTGTGTAATGTGATGCATTCTAACTGCACTTTAAATTACAGCTGCTAAAACAGCAGTAAGTTTAAATCAATGCATTTGCAGTTTTTAGGAAAAATCAGACATTAATGAAGGAAGTAATTTTGTTACCTGAGTGATGCTAAAGCACCTAAGGATGAGGTGCTAGACTCACTTCTAATTTCTTCAGTTTATTTGCACATTTGCCTTACAAAATGAAAGGTCCCTGGTTCAGTTACAGATGGTGGACACAAACCTCTCACTATGGAGGGTTGCATCAAGAAGGGCATCTGGTGTAAAACCTCTGCCAAATTACTGATGCGGATTAATCTACTATGGCAATCCCTTGGGGAGAACACAAGGGAGCAGCCGAATGTACACTTAATACCTGTCAGCTACTGCAAAGATTAGAGTTTTTCTTCCTGAGATTTCCGCAAATCAACAGTGCACAATAATGGAAAGATGTTAAATCAGAATGAGAACCTCCACTTGACCACTTTAAAGTTCACCTGTGGCATTTGAAGCAGATTTAGGAATTGCTGGGATTTATGGCAGAGCTGTTTTAACTAGTTTTTCTTAAGTCAGGGGTCTTGAGCCCATGGCTCTTTTGCCCATCTGCAGTGGCTCCCCATGGGTTTGACAAAAAGATAGATGATTATGAAACTTGACCTCTTAATTTTGCTGAACCTCAGTTATAGTAGTAAGTGTGGATATAAACACAAAAATGCTCAGTCCTGACCCCCTAGCTGTGGATTCCACGGGGGGGGGAGTTGTGGTGAAAAACGGATAATTTATCTTGTGTGCTTGATCAGCTGCAGGACTTTACTTGAAATAATACTGAAACACTTAAAACAACTATATTTAAAGATATTAGGTTGTCCTTTTTAAAAATGTATTTTCAGAGTGGACTCCTTTGGACAAATGGGTAGGAATTGGGTAACCTGCAGATATTTATGGTTCTGTGTTTCAAAGTAGGCTTAAAATAGCTCTTTTGATAGTAAATGTTGCTGATCCCAGACATAAACAAACCAACAAGTCAGCATTTAGTAACAGGAGTGGTTTGTCTCAAATCAACTAGGTTACCTTTATATTGTGTTCAGGTTGTGTCTCAGGTTGAGACTCCCTTGACACCACTTAACTGTTTGCCCAAATTTTTAACAGCATCTGCGGTCGTGATTTAGTTTTGTTTAACTGCACTGACTAGTTTTGCTTGATGAATTCCATCAGCACTGGTTTATCCTCTTATGTCTTGTTACCTGCACCCTGAAAATTTGCAACAGATGTGATGCTGATTTTCACTGAAGCGAATTTAGAGCCAATCAAGTTTTTCACACTGAGATGCGTTTCTCATTGAACTCATTGTTTAAAATGTCACTTCTAATAGTTTGTCGAAACTTCAGGGGGAAGTAAAATTTAAACAAAACTAATCTTCATATGTTTAGATGTCTTCTAAACTGTTTTCATGATCTTTGGTGGCCTTTGAACACAGTTTTGAAACCATTGTATGCATGTCAATGTTATTGAAAAAAAATTTTTTCTTCAGTAATGATCTTCTGGTCTTGTGAAGGCATATGTTGATCATTTTAAGTACTTTGTGTTCTGGAGTACTACCGTGGTATTGTTCTTAAAAAAACATTGTGATAAACCCAGTCCTACGTCAGTCAGTGTTTAAATGAAGCAGTTCAGTTGAGGTGTGGGAATCCCTGAGAGACAGGTTGAGTGTTTAACAGAGGTGTGGGCGTGGCTTTGACGTAGGAATGTTTTATAGTTATTGTCTTTCAGTCTCTACCTGCTGCTATGAGTTGTTCAAGAAAAGATACCAATATTGTCTTTCTTTTATCTGTTACAGTCAAAGCTACAATGCCAATATGGGTTGTGCTGTTATCAAGAATTATCATGAGGGAAAAGCAAACCACAAAGGTGAGTAGGTGAACCTACACAGCAAACACACCACAAGGCCTGCTCTGTTTCAGTCTAGAACTCAGCAGTGATGATGTGGCACAGTACTGTGCCTGTCCTGGATCTCATATTACAGCCAGCTGCAGGGGCTTGAGACTTTCTGAGGGAGGGTGGAGGTCAGAGAGAGAGACTTGACTTTTTATTTACACCAGCTGGCTACGCTCACCTGATAAAGTGGCATATTAAACCTCTAGATTTTATATATTATGGAGACTGTTTATGTTCATGCATGTTTGACTTCTTTCATGCATACTACTGCTGCATGTGGTCATAATCAGGGAGGAATTGGTCCTCACCAGGTCTTTAAAATTAGGTAAATATAACCTCAGGTGAACAACAGCACATGACATATTACACTGTCATTATTTAACAAAAATGAAGCCATATGAGGAAGCAGTGTGTGGAAAAATAAAATATGCCCTTACTGCTTCCACAGGAATTAAAAGGATAAGTAGCAGCCAGGTGCTGCTAAATAAATTAACTTGGTTAACTGATCATCAGCAAGTGTGACCATATTTGTAAAAGCAGAGGTTTTGGCAGTTTGCTTGTCTGGAGCTTTCAGGTGTGTGTTAACACACAACAACAGGTGGAAAGACATAATCAATGATCTTAGAAAATCAATTTTTGTGGCCCATCAATTCTAACAGTTTGAAGTCCATCATTCTACTGTGAGAAAGCATATTCACACCAAAAAACTTTCAAGGAGTTGAAAGTCTTCCCAGGAGTGGACATTCCAGGAAATTCACACCAAGGTGAGACCTCAGATTTCCTCAGAAAAATGGCAAAAAACCCAAGAGCTACATTTCAGACTCTACATGCCTCTTTAAAATGTTAATGTTCATGACAGAACAATTAGAAAAAAGACTGAAAATACTGATTGTTTGGAAGGGTTGCCGGGGAAAGCTGCTTCTCTGTAAAAGAGCGTGGCAGCACAGCTTAGGTTTGTAAAGTTGCATCTGAACAAACTGCAATACTTCTGGAATGATGTCATTGGGACAGACAAGACCAAAGTGAAGATGTTGGGCTCTTCTCAAACAGTGGTGAAGGGGTGACAGTTTGGGCACCTTGCAGTCATTGAATTGACCATGAACTCCCCGTTATACCAAAGTATTGTAGAGTTAAATGTGAGGCCATCTGTGTGAAAGCTAAAGCTTGGCCAAAAGCTAGATGACCGGAGGTGAATGAAAACACTGGACGTGATCAATATATAGACGACCGGCAGTACATGAAACTTCATCAATACATTGAGGTCCTACAGTACTTGGGTTAAGAGCTGTGCATAAATGAATGCTCACAAACCTCGATAACCTCAAGTAACACTGTAAAGAAGATGGGGCCAAAATTCCTCCTCCAGTTTGCTAAATGTGAATAAGGTGTCTTCGGAGTCTAACAGCAGCTTGTCATGTTTATCTTACAGTTCAGTGTTCAGACAGGAGCTAACATAACTGCTGAAGATATGTTACTGTGTGTGAGAGACTCTGTTTGAGCAACAGGAACAGGCTGCGCTATGTTGTGTTGTAATAGGAAGGTTTAAGTTGTATGAGAAATATTAGAACATATTATGAACTAAAAACCCTATCATGAATCCTATGTTCACGCTCCAATATATCATTCCTGCTCTAACGTCTGTCTTTATAAAGATCAATATTTTCATACTTTATTATATCACATTTGAACTATTAACTGTTTACTATTGGGTTTATAGGCAAAGTTAATAGACTACTGTATATCGGAAGATTTTTTTTCTGTCTTGTGTATTTAAATTAGGGAGCACCTACCAGTACAATACAGTCCAGTGCAGCACCACCACACACATACAGTCATTTAAGTAGCACCTTGTGCAGGAGTGTCTCACAGAGTGGCGATCTAGTACTCTTCAAATTTCTATGGGTTTCAACTTTTCCTTTCTTCTGTGCACAAAAAGCCTGTAGGCAAAATGTTCAAAATAAGTTGGATCACCTAAACTGGGACAGAAATCTGGGCCTTTACCAAAATAGAAAATCCCTCTTATTGTTCAAGATTGCCACCCACTGTATACTTTTCATACAGCAATAAGTAGACCTGAATTTATTGGCTGTAGCTGCACACTAAGTTTGCAAAATTAACTTGAATTCAGTGTTTGAAGAAGTTGTTACTTGGAGCTGCTTCCTTGTGGTGTATCCTGACTGTTTAATCATCAACCAGCACATTAAGATAGCTAGTTTAATCGTGTGGTGACCATTTCAGTTTTGTTCAGGCTGGCTCATTTATGTTAGTGCATTGCTGAGACAACTAGTGTGGACGGTAAAACAAAGGGTAGGTTAAGAGCTTGTCAGCATTGTTTTTATTACTTGGTGCTTTTTTAGTTTCACATAGAGAGGTTGTGAGGAGTGGGTGAGTGTGTAGGTGCTTAAGTGGGTTTCATAACAAGTGCTGGTTTCTGTGTTTCGCATGATCCAACATTTTCAAAATGCAAATAAATCTCTAGATGAGCTGTTCTCCTCAAGTATGTGTGTGGACAAGGTCAGAAAGGTTAACCGGTCCAGCTACACTCTCTAAACTACTGACTGCTGTAGAAGAAAATGCAGTTTCATGTTAACATGTTTTCAGATACAGTAACAGTGTTTCTGTATCACTTTGGTGCTGTTGAGCAAACATTTTTTTGGGAGTTTTTACTTTTTTCTTTAAGGTAGTGAAAATGTGGTCATGTTGGAGTTTTATTAATTTCAGTGTTAGAAATGTTACCTCACATTTTCTCTAAAGTGCTGCCAATAATAACTAATCATTCTGATACCAGTTACCTGTCAAAACTTCCAGACTGATGATTTTTAGCACATAAGGCCAAAGGACCGATGAGCTAATGCCATGGCAAGGCTTTCCTTGTCAGTCCATCCACAGTGCACAAGAATCACCACTCTTAAGAATATTGGTCAGATTTTAGTGAAACTTGCATACAGTGATCACCCAGTGAAACTCAGACTACTTGTTATCCTAAGTAGATTTTGTTGTACTTTCAAGAAGCAAAGACAAAATTTCGGCAGCAGTTCAGGGTCTCTCAGAAAAAGACATCAGAAGCAGGCATTTATACACAAACACGTCATCTGTAGACCTTCAGTTTGTTCTTAATAAGCTACAGAAGTCACTCCCAGCAGTACATTGGTTTAATTTCTCATGGGAAATCTGGTGGCTTTTGAGGCTATCAAGCATAAAATAGTCCACTCTTTGTCAGAAGCACACTATTATTGTCTGTTACACCAGTATATCAGAGGGTTATATGTGAATTACTTTTAAAGAGCTGTTTTAATTTCTCACAAAAAGACACTGACAAATAAATCTAAAGATGTACTACTTACTATGATTTAAATTAGTGAAAAGAAAAAGCAAAGTGGCATAAATTAGGGGGCCTGTGGAAGAGCGCTTATGAACTGTGACTTATGAAAGCTACTTCAGTTAAGTCCAAGAATAAAAATATGGAGTTGGAAATTTCTCATGATAGCTTCCTTTTTAAACAATTTTCATGATGGTAGCTGGTGTATTTTTTTTTCAATCTGTTTAAATAGTTGAGTAACTGACAATTTAACATTGAAAGTCCTGGACTGTAGATTGGCCAATATTACCCGCAGCAGGAAATGAAATTTGAGTAATGCATTGCGCTAAATATAAGTGAAAGTTTCACATTGTTTGTACTCTGTGTGATCTTAGGTGTATGTATCCCTCATCCCCATCATTGGTGGAGTGCTGCTGGCCACAGTGACTGAGCTATCCTTCGATATGTCTGGACTAATCAGTGCGCTGGCTGCCACCCTCTGCTTCTCTCTGCAGAACATCTTCTCCAAAAAGGTAATCCATCCTCAATATGTGCCGCATGGTCTAATCATCCTCATGGCCCCATTAAGCTCAGGGTTTTCTATGAAAAAATATCAAACTGAATTTGCAAAAGCTACAGGAGACTTCCTCTTTTTTTAATGCAAATCATGCCCACAATTTAACCACCACTTTCCACCAAGTATCACTTATCATTTGCTGCTATTGGCTGTTGTAATTCTACAAAGTGATCAGGGGCATGTCCTCACGGTTTCAAGTTTTGGAACCCCTAAAATTGAGTGTTTTCCCCATTTTAATTTCTAGAACTCTAGAGTTGTGTTTTAGTATGAAAGGGCAGAAATTTAGACTTGGGGAAAATAGTGATGTAGGTACCCATGGTTACTTCTTGATAGATCTAAAAATCCAGCCAAAGCATTGTAAATGGGCTAACCCACATCTGCTTATCTAGCTTCTCTTTTCCTTTTCCTATGACTTAATTTGGCAATGGATAATGGTCCCACTTTTCATTAATTTATTAGGGTTATGTGTTTACTTTTTAAAATGTATTTGCTTTTTGTTTTTGTTTTTGAAAGGTGTTGCGTGACACACGGGTCCACCACCTGAGGCTGCTTAACATCCTTGGCTTTAATGCTGTAATCTTCATGCTGCCCACCTGGGTTCTGGTGGACCTCTCTGTTTTTCTGGTGAATGGAGACTTGGTGAGTAGCAAGAAGAGTTTGACATTCACTGCAGATGTACTGGTATCTGATGGAGTTCAGCTGGCTTGTTTTATGACCATGAACACTACCTGACATAACTGCTTTTCCTTCAGTCGGACATCTCAGGATGGACGGGTACTTTTATCCTCCTGGTCATCAGCGGATTATGCAATTTTGCTCAGAATGTCATCGCCTTTAGCGTACTCAACCTCGTCAGCCCACTCAGCTACGCTGTTGCCAATGCCACAAAGAGGATCATGGTCATCAGTATTTCGCTTCTAATGCTGCGCAACCCGGTCACCCTCACAAACGTTCTGGGTATGATGACGGCCATAGTCGGAGTCTTCCTTTACAACAAGGTGAGTCACCCCAACCGCTGGGTGTTAGCTGGTCGGGCAGGGATGGAAGAGAAGCAGCAAATGAGACAAAACGCTTTAGAGGCACATTAGAGTGTCACAAAAAACAAATCACAAAGTCCTCTGCTGTTCATGGAGATGAAAGTTCTGTCTTTTGTTATACTTGAGCCTTTTTTTGCATGAGCCTGCGTATACTAGGCACCAATAATTTTTTTTTTTTTTTTTAAAGTTCTTAACTTAAACTTAAAAGCCACAGTATTTGAAAGTGTATTTTAAACAAACATTTAATCCATAAAGACTAGATGCAACATACATGCTTCTCCCATAAAAACCAGATGTGTGTTTTTATCTTTTTTTTTTTTTTTTCAAGGTACAACCAATAAAATACATCATGAATTCCTGACAGTGGAAGAAAAAATGTTTTGTAGTGCATTCTACCTTTCCCACATATCACAATGTATTTCATTCAGCCCTAAAGGGTGAAGCACGCTAACACTGCACCAGGTCTGAGTTGGCACCATACAAACATTGTTCTCCTTACTTTGTCTATATGGCAGTGCTCTATTTCTTTACCAGGCCGTTGTTCCATTTACACTCCTGTTCTGTTTTATTTCACCCGCAGTCTGCGGGACAGGTAAAAGTATTTCTTCCATTCAGTCTTACTATCAATACATCTTGAGCTGCTTTCCTTTTTTAATGTTAAGTGAAATTTTACTTCACAGTAATTAGCCTCTCAATGAAGCATCTGACCCACATTTTAGGATCAGTGCAGTGCCAAAAAAATGTGACATCCTGTTATTTAAAATCATTTTGCCCTTCTCTTCTGCCAACAGGCCAAGTATGACGCCAACCAGGAGAAGAAGCTGCTGCCGAGCTCTAAGCAGGACCTGATGTCCTTTAACAACCCGACACTGGAGAAGATCCAGGCCAATGGGTCAGTGCCTTTCCCCCACAGCTCAGAGCAGCAACACAGTTGGAATCCTGTGCTGACTGACCACTTTCAGTACAGCCGGCAGGCCTACACGCCAAACTACAGCAGCGACCACCAGTATGTGGTGTAAAGGAGGAGCCTTCCTCACTCCGGTAGCTGTCATAGACATTACTATGTGTAGCCAGCAGGCCCAGCAGCAGGTCTTCATCACCTGCTATAAACTGGAGACTGAAGGCAAGTCGTTTGTACTGAAGAATGAGATGTCTGTTATGATGGGTCAGTCATGTGACCTCTCACACCCCTCCTTCTCCCTGTCTAAACTTCATTTTCTGTGAGCTTTGGTGTAGGTCTTTATTTATTATTTTAGTAATGACTGGGATAATTTGAAAAGAATCAAAGTTTATATCAGCCACTTTCATACATTTTGGTGACAGATTAAGTCATATTATAAACACATGACTGTCTGCAGATGTTGGCTTTTTTCTCACAATCCACCATCACTAGTTTTGGTTTGTTTACTTTTAGAGGAAAGGATGTTATCTGTAACCATTACTGTGAACATTAACTTGCACCAAATCACAAGTATATCACCAAGGTCAGTAAAAAGCCTTAATATTTTTTAGATTTTGGTATTTCATGTGTAGGATTGTCTTTTTTTTTTTTTTTCTTCACGAGGTACTTGTCATGACATGGGCAAAAACAAATTGTTTAACCTGTGATCAGTGAATAAATCTTTAGACTTCAAGCTGATAGGACTTCTTGGGAATATTGAGGCTTTGTAGATTTGGTGTGATAATTGGAACAGCTGTGTTCCACAGATGGTATTGTTAGTCCATTCACTCTTTATGTCCAGATTAAAACATCATCAACCACTTGATGGCTTGCCATGAAATTAGGTACACTTGGAGCCTCACAGAGCCTCTATCATAACCATAGAATTCATTTACTCTAACACAAGGTGGCTCACGAATATAAGTGGCCAATTAGGAAAATTTCCCCAAATTAGAAAAAAGATCTATTCACTGATTCTTACAACTTTTTTTGTTCATTTTATTTATCAGCAGCTGCCACTGATAAAAACTTTAAAAATGCACACAGTGTCCACATCTTTGAATCAAGAGCGAGACCATTTCTATTATCCAGAAAGGTCAGTGACCTCTAAATGATCTGTCCTTTTTTCCTAGTGAAACAGAAGAAGTTGTTACTTATCATGAAGAATAACTGTAAAATAAAGGACTAAAATTAGATTTACCAAAACAAAGCATCCTTGTGATGTGCACTACAGCAGCTGCATATATGTTGGGATGCCCTTTGTTTCATCTGTGTCTAACCATGTAAAATATAAAGATTTTCTTGTCATGATTTGGAATTTATCAAGATTTGCAATACGTAGTTTTTTAAAATTTGATTATTGGTATGTATTTATCTGTGAAGCTTCTCAGGCAAAGTGATATTTTTCAGCCTGAACCAAAGCTGCTCTGTCATGTTTTGCTCTGTTTTTAAAAGCAGAGGCCTACGTCGACTTTGCACATCATAAAACAATGAAATGTGTTATGCAGATTGTGGCCGTCTGTTATGTGACTTTATTGTCCCCTGTTTAATTTCATTTGGTAATGCTGGTGTCAGAGAGTCACTGGACAGAGGTTTGGTTTGTGCAATTAAAGAGTCAACTGTAGTTTCAGGTGGGCTTCATTGTCTTTACTGATTGCGGAGTCTGCAAAGTTTATAACTGCTAATCACTGCTCACTGCAGGAATACAGTTTTTCTCTTCTCAAGCATGGGTTGTGGCCTTTCTCGGCAGCAGTCCCTCACACATCTAGGTAAAGGGATACTATAATCAATTTTTTTTTAAATCATTGAATTACTTTCACAGTATTCAGTCTGAGCGATTGGTAGGCTTCCCATAGACAAACCAGTGTCTCAGAGCCTATCTGTTTACGGTTTTATGGATTCATGGGGAAAACTATCTCTTATTGCCAACAAATTAGAATATTGTTAAATTATATAAACTTCACTGATTACTGATGGATCAGAAAAGTTCAATAACCTGTGTAGTGAAGATAATTTTAGCAGCTGTAGATGACATACTACTGTACTCATGTCTTTTTTGTCTTTTTTTTTTTTAAGCTATAGTTTTTGTGTTAATGGTTGTACACTGACACAATCTGTTTTGTGCTGGGCATCATTACATCTAAAAAGATAAGTGGAACTAGCTAATGTAGACATTTACAACACAACAAACTGCACCCATTAAACTGAATAAAGAAGAGGACAAATTAACATGTCTGCAAAATCAGTTTAGTTTCCTTTTGGCCTTTATCTGCTAAGTGGTTTACTGTCAGTTTTATATCTGATATAAAAACTCTGCTCTTAAGTGCAACACCAGCAAATAATTAAAAGCCCCTTCCTACACCCCTGTGGATCCAGTGGTTGGTTTTACAGGCGCACATATGAGCTCCAACAGGTAGCCGTTTAAAGCAGTTTTGATAAAATCTAGTTTTAAAGAAATAAAGATGAGTTAGTGAAGTGCAAGACAGAACTTAAAGATAATAGGAAATCATTTGTCAGGTGATGTAGTTATTTCACTGCAATGCTTTCTTTGTTCAAATGAAGTGTCAGAAACTTTCAGACATCTAAAATATTTCAATCTTCCAACTGGCTCTCGGAATCAGTCCACAATTATGTATATATTTATATTTTCATCAAACAGTTTTGATTTAACTTACAAGAATATGAGACTTGATAATGTGGATGAGTTTTCACATTGTTACCTCTTGAGTAATATGTATTATAACTATAGTGAGATCACCCATGAAATGCTTTTAGAAACGGCTGTTTTCAGTTTTAAAAATGTACTCAGAAAGCACACTTGTCATTTACTAATAAGACTGGCACACTGAATCACATCAAATGTGAAATATTGTGCAGCCTTAGGTCATTTAAATAAACTTTCTCTTAAGAGGAAATCTTAAGTTAATTAAAAACCATTACAAAGCAAATCCTCATTCAACATCAGTCCGAAACTTACTCTTTAGATTTAGCTTCCCATTACATGCAGAATTCTGAAAGTAATGATCTAAATTTCCTTAACTTTAAGCATTTGTGGGCAAAGGAGTAACATTTCAGTTCTGAGATCACAGCACCTTCTAGTGCAGCTAATCATTTCAGACCCCTTTTTCATATTTTTCTTCCCTTCCGTCCTAATGTTGCCAAAAGCAGAGTGTAACCCTTGTGCTGCCAATGCACTGCAAGATAGAGGCCTTTTGTTAGCTCAGTGACAAGATGTGAAATTTATAACATGTTGGAAACGTGAATTGTTTTTCATGCTGGCTATTTGTTTCTACAAGTGGGAGAAAATTTTAGAGAATGACGGATTTAGATGTAAAGATTTTTAATGGGATGTAAATGTTAATGAAAAGAAAAGGGTGAATACTTTGTAAAACTTGTATAATTATTATTTTTGTGTGTCTTTATTGAATCTTAAGACAGAATTTTTACTTAACTAATGTTTATAGATTTTTATTTATGGTGTCAAGGTAAAAAAAAAAAAGGTTGTATAGAGGTGCGGCTATGCACAGTGTTGTCTGCTTATGTTTAGTAAATGCTATTTTTTAAATGTTGGGGGAAAATAAATGCATTATTGAAGACTCAAAATCTATGTTCTTTTGATTGATGATTCTTTAAAAATATGCTAAAGCAGTGGTGAAAGAAGCATAAAAATCCCATACTTGGTAAAAGTAAAATACTCATAAGTAAAGGCCTGCATATAAAAATCCACTGTTAGTAAAATTCCAGAATAACTGTCTGCCAAATGTTCTTAAAAGTACCAAAAGTAAGAGTCCTGCAAAAAAGAGGTTCCCTATCTGAAGGGACGTAATTATCCATGAGATCAGAGCTCTATTGGCAGTTAAAGTTCACTGATTCCCAGCCTATGGATAGGGTCCCTCCAGTTTTGCTTTCTTGTGAAACACTGAATTATATACCCTCCTCACTTATAAAAATAAAAAATGCAAAACATTTAAAGGTGAAATAGAATGGTGGGGGGGGGAAAAAAAGAAGAATCATCAAGGCGTTGCAATGGGCCAGTCAAGCATTTCAACCCTACTGAAATGCTGTGATGGGACCTTTGGAGAACTGCATAAATGAATGCCAGCAAATCTCAATGATAAAAAGACATTTTGTAAAAAAGGGGGCGAAAATTACTCCACAACAATTATTTCTGTGAAAAGTGATTCTACAAGCTATTTGATCATGGGGTATAGAGGCAGAGAAGGTCTGAAGATTTAGCTTTAGATGTCTTTCTGTCACACTTTTGCCCTTTTAGCATATTTAGTGCATGACCTATTAACCTGATGATTTTAATTTGCTCTATTTTATCAGTATTTCTTCTTGGCTTAAACTGATAACATCTACGGTTAAAAACGTTTCAGTATTCTTATAGCTGTTGTGCACACATATACAACATGTGGTGGCAGTTGTCTTCATCCAGGTAATGGTAACTACTGTATTTATCACGTTCTTCAAAGCCAGACTACAAGTTGATGATAAAATGACCAGATGTAAATGTCAATCATTTCCCTCTAGTGGTCACAGATTGATAAAGCAGCGTAAAAGTCGGTATTTATGAGTTTGAGTGTATGGCTGTGTTATATCATCTGTTAGAAGTTTCAGTCATATTATGTCATGTTTGTTTATACAAAGCCGTGTTTACAAGAAGTCCCCAGTGAGTAATATAATACATATCAAATTTTTTATGCGTCATTCATCAGCTTTCACAGGAGGACACACATCTGCAAAATCTCTTTGTTGGGCACATGGAGCTCACTTAACTCTCTTTTCGTGTTATGATGGATGCTGGCAGCCTAAGTTGGCCACCAGTACATTGTCCCTCTGTGTGACTGAAAGCTCATGGGCCCCCAGCACTCCAGCTCTTCAGAGCAACAAGAGTTCAATTCAGGACAAAACAGTCAATCAAATAACAGAAGAAATATGGGCACTTATTTACTGCAAAAATTTGTCTTTATTACAAACATGCACCAAAAGCATATTTTGGTCAGTGTTTTATTAACTTCATATGTTTCCCCAGATGGAATAAAACAAACACACGCAAACCTTATGAGCAGTTTTCCACAGGCAAGGTTGTACCTAAGAGACTAACCTATCCATCACAAGAACCATCCTTTACGATCATTTGATTTAAGCAATTTCCCCCCTGGGATTAATAAAGGATTCCAATTCTGATTCTGATTCCAGAAAAGCTGCTAAATAAGAGCATGATTTTTAACAAAGGATCAAAGTATCAGTTAAATATGAAACAAGAGGTCCATATATCTGCAGGAGCTTTAACAGAAACATTCATACAATTGTCACACTGATGTGGTGGAAGATCAAGGAGAATTGCAGCAGTAAGGTGAGGTGGATAGCACTGAAAGGTTGTACAGGGCTATGCAAACATAGGCTCAGTTTTGTCATTGCACTTCAGTAACAATATCAGAGTATTTTTTTATCAGTCCCGTAACAGAGGACTCTTTCATTTAATAAATAATCCTACAGTTCCTCTGAGGATCCTGTCAAGGATGTAGCTCCACAAAATCATCACATCTCTCTGTCTCACAGGCACTAGCTCCGAAACAGAGTCAGTGGCAATGCATGAAGCTGCTCACATCATGAGAAAGCAGCAAAAATTCACAGATGTCAAACTAGTTCATTCTGAAGAGTTTAAGTCTGTTGGGGGTTCTCTGTGTCACTTGCAGTGAATCTTACAGTAGCAGGTAACTGAGTGATGAAGCTTGCGTTGTACATCAGCCGGGTGAACACGTTGCTGTCCTTCATGAAATCAGGGAACAACACATTCATTTGGGGTAAAGCAGGGGGATTGCTACGAGTGCTGCTGCCTAGTCTGGACAAACTGAGTAGCCTCCGAAACAGGGACCTCCTGAGGAGGATGTAGATCCAGGGGTCGAGGATGGGGTTAACTGAGGCTATCCTGATTGCAGCCAGGTCTGCTTGCTGGTTGTTTTCCCCTTTGAAGCAGTTAGCAAACACTCTCACCTTTTAACAGAAGAAACAAGTCATTACAATTTATATCTTTATACTGTTAGCAGTTAATATCTTTTTGTCTTATTTTATTTGAGTTGGAAAACTTAAAGTTTACTATTACTGCATTATAAATGAGCAAGATGGATATTAAGGCTGTGTTCTCACATCTACTACATCTCTGCTTACAAACATTTTGTAGGCATTTAAAAATATTCTTCTTTTCTATTTTAATACATTTATAGAAGCTGACATGAAGATAAAATGTCTAAAATATAAAAATACTGACAATAAAATATTGGCAGATTTTAGCTGTATGGGTTATATTTTTATTTTTATTATAGTCTCTCTTTTTTTAAATTCCATTCTTTATTGAACTTGTCCTGGATCATCTGAGGCTCTAAGGACTGAACATGTTTGGCCCAGTTAAGCAACTTATGCTGTTTATTTTTTGTTTTTGATTAGGGCTATATAATGATATACAATATACAATACATGGAAATATTACTATTTATGAGTGGTAAAAATATCCTGTTAAACACTGCCATAGTATACTTGTGGGTCCTTTAACTTGTTTAAGTATCTCCTTGTTATTTCAGACATCATTGTTGTCTGTGTTCCCTCTAGTGTAGTGGTTCACACATTCGCCTTACAAGCAAATGGTCCCTGGTTTGATTCCAGGTGGGGGACACAAGCCCCTCTCCCCATGGAGGGTTGAGACCCCTCTGGGGGAATACATCATTTCAGAGGTAACTGTTAAGACTCCATACAGGTTACAAAGTGGGTAAAACTGGCTCTATTTTAACTCCAACGACGCCATTAACGCGCAAATTGCGCACTGACGCATCAGTAACAATCAGTCCTTGTGCGTCTTTAAACATTACTGCTTCGTCCGTAGGCCTGCAACACTTTTAATGAATGCTTTTTCTCACCACTAGTGGGGCTGAGCAGGCCAGGACCACCACAGAGGTCATCACCAGCACCGCGATCATTTGAATCTCTGCAGCCGAGGACAGAGCCCTCCAGCGGTGCCGGACGCTGCCAGTGGTGACGGGCCGCTGCACGGTCTTCTGCAACATCAGCAGCAGCGCTCCGCACACCACCAGGTTCAGCGCGATGGTGCCCAGGATGATCAGCAGGCTGACAACGCCGTACAGGACGGAGTAGGCGTTGGGCACATCTTCTGGCGTGCGCCAGTCGATGAAGCACCAGGTCCCGAAGTTCTGCGGCTTGCTCCCCGCCATGCCCATCATCGGGACGCAGCAGAAGAAAATGTGACTGATGTAAATAAAGAGGAGGACCTTCTGCGCAAAGCTTCGGTCAACTCCCCACCGCTGGTAGGTGTACGGGCAGCATATAGCCAGGTATCGCTCTGCTGCCATGGTGCTTATGATGCTCAGTCCGGTCAAACTGAAAAACAGCAGCAAAAAGGAGTGAAACTCGCAGACGCGATCGTTTTTCAGCACATCCTGGCCCAGGTATTTGGCTATAGTGAGCGGACTGGCCAGGCATGTGCCCAGCAGGTCTGTCACCGCCAGCCCGCACACCAGCGTGTAGAAAGCTGAAGATTTTCTCTGGTGTCTTGATACTGACAGGACGATTATTGCAATTAAATTCCCAACAGCACCTCCAGCAAACATGAAAATCGGTAACGCGATTGCCGTGTTGATCCAGGCTTCTTGCGATGGCGTATTATTCATTGCCAAATACACCCACGGGCCGGCCTTTGTTGGAGATACTCCTTGTGGTCTGTTGTGGGTTTGGACGCGCAGTTCCAATCTGGGAGCCCCCTGCAACAGAAATTAAGGAGCAAGCGAGGGGGGCATGTGCTCTGGTAGACTCATCCCCTCTGCTTTCCAGTAATCCAGAAGTTACCCAGAGGTCGTGGCGCGCAGTTGCGCGTTGAGGGGTGGGTTATGTTCAAGCATCCAGCAGTCCATCAGAGTGGACGGATGAGATTTCCGCTCTAATTTCTCATCTGTCGGTGCCCGTCATGAATGCGCAATGTTCAAGGCAGGGTTATCAGGAAATCAACTTTACGCTTTGATGAGTAGGAAGGAAAAAACCGACAATGAGAAAAAAGGCTGAGTTCTCTCACTCAGGAGTGACATTTGTATGCAGATAAAGATCTGAAGGTTTGTTGCTGCCACTTTTACATTAATTAATCTCACTCAGCTTGAATCACAGAATGTTAGATAGGAGTAAATAAATAATAAAGACTAAAGAGAATTATATCTTCTATAGACCTTGCAGGAAAATTGACACTTTGGAAGATTTTTTTTTATTCCTGTGAAAGTTTAAACATTAGTAACTTTTAAAAGTGCCTTTAAAACAAATTAAAATAAGTTTGTTTTTATTTTCTCCAGGACGTAAGGAAATTAAACTTTTGCCACTATTCCAGTAAGCAGGTAGGGAGTGGAGTGGTCCAAGAATTGCATATTGGGTTAGTTGGGAATTTGAAATTGGCCATGGAGACATTTAATTTAAAATAATACAACATGTGTTTACAAGGATCTCCACTTACTCTTAAAAATCCACATACACTATATCACTGGAAGCACTTTTTTGCTACAGCAGTTTAATATCAAAGATTATACTGTAAATGGATTGTCCAGAGCCTGAGTACATTGCTTTTGAAAGTGTACACATATACAGTATGTTCCAAGCAGATGCATTCAAGTTATGTGAGTTTGTATACAGTGACAAATAAAATTCCCCCATTATCTAAACAGCAAATGAGAGTGGGGTGAGAAACATACCCATTAAATTGACTCTAATAGTTTTCCTCCAAACTCTATTATATAATGTTAGGGAAAAGCATATTAACCACAAAGGAGTGGTTCATATTTCATTAATGTGTGGTTTATTCAATTCTGGAATTTTGGAACTACAATAAATTTTGGCTAATGCAATAAAACTGGTGTTCGAACTTAAAAATCCCAAACAAATGTGATACAGACCTGTATTGCTTCTTGTCGTTTTGTTTTTACATAATAAAAATAACAATGATGTTTCTGTTCCTGTATGTTGCTCTTTGTTCAACACCGACACAAATTAAATGACAGAGAACTTGCATTAAGCAGAGAAACTTTTTTGTCTATTGTTTGTTCTAGAGGGTTGTTGAGGTTGATAATTTCCCAGTGACAAACCTCTGTGTTCAAAGAGCAGCACACAGCTTTGTCCCAAACAGACATTATTGTAAATGGTCGTAAGGCATGACGAGAACACACAGGACGTCATTCCACTTAGCCTGCTCTGACTCTCCAGGCATCACATATTTATTTCGGTGGAACTTGTGTTTACAGTATGGAACAACTGAGAGGGAGTCTCTGTCTGCAGACGACCTTAAAAGACAAAACACAGCATCTCTGAGAGGTAAGATCTGCTGCTATTCTCTGGTGAAGACAGAAAGGAGTTGGCAGACTGGAAAACGAAAAACCACTTAAGAGATGCCAAAGCTTGGAAACTCCAAAACCAACTGTAATGTCTTACAGTGACTTATGGGATGTTTTTAAGGCCTCACTGTGTGGTTTACAGACTTCTTGAATGTCATCACGTTAATGTTGCAAAGATACAAAACACACATACTATCTCTATCTGTGATTTCAGATGTGGGCTTGTGCCCATGCAGAGAGTGCATGACTCGACTCTATGAGCAATCAGCCCAAGAGCAGAGGCCATGCTATACCCGTTAAAGGTTATTATTAAGAGCTTCTTTCAGTCTGTAAACCTATCTCTGCTGTCATCAGATCATTGGGTATGAACTAAGAGATTCCCACTAATATCTAGACAACTAAGGCTGACAGTATTTTATCAGAATTTTAACTGTCTCATTACACTTTGTTAATGAAAAAACTGTATCTTGCATATCAAGCTTGTCCCACATTGGTGATATCTGTGCATTTACAGCTGGATTTAGTGCTCTAAATACAGGTGTTGATGTAGCCCAAAACTACAGGGAGACATCAATCCAGTGTTCAAGACAAGACTTTTCATTCTGAATTACTGATATGTGCCCTCGAATATCTAAAAATTATTGCATTTCTACATCATAATGTCTCACAGTTGGCAGTAATGTCTTAAAATGTTCTTTTGTTGAATCTTCTTCTTCGTCTTCTTCTTCTTCTTCTTACCGCTGCTTCCATTAGGGGTCGCCACAGCAGATCAACTGCCTCCATCTCACCCTATCCCTTGCATCCTCTTCCCTCACACCAACCCTCTGCATGTCCTCCTTCACTACATCCATGAATCTCCTCTGTGGTCTTCCCGTTTCCCTCTTGCCAGGCATCTCCATCGTCAACATCCTTTGTCCAGTATATTCAGTATCCCTCCTCTGAGCATGTCCAAACCATCTCAGCCTTGCCTCTCTAACTTTGGCTTCACACTTCTCAACCTGAGCTGTCCCTCTGATGTACTCATTTCTAACTCTGTCCCTCCTGATCACTCCCAGGGAAAATTCTCAACATCTTCAGTTCTGGCATTTCCAGTACCACCTCCTGTCTTTTCATCAGTGCCAACATCTCCAAACCATACATCATAGCAGGCCTCAAAAGCACCCTGACACTCATCTCCACCCACTCCACCCTGCCTGCGCTCTCTTTTTCACCTCTCTTGTGCACTGTCCGTTGCTTTGAATGGTTGATCCCAGGTTTTTAAACTCATCCACCTTGACTACCTCTACCAACATCCTAAAATTAAAAAAGAAAAAAATGAAAGGGTTAATTCAGAATTGAGTTCATGTGGTTTGCTTCTATTACCTAAATGTATTTCATCTGTGTGGTGAGTCCAAAGCTAATCTTTACACAAGAGAGTGTTCAGGGTGCAACTGTTTTTAGATTTTGGCATTTTTTTCTTTATTTCAGTTTAGGTACAGAAAGAAAATGTGCATCTAGCAGTAAACTGTTGTCTTACATATGTTTAGCTCAGCCAGATCCTCTCTCAAATCAGACCCTCCCCATTCCCATTCCTTTATGTCTTGTAACTCTAAAGTCACATTCACCGTCGCAGGAATATCTGTAACTTCAGAGTGGGGGAGGTGTCTGCTTCTCTGCCTGAGGAGCTGAATGCCTTCTATGCACGTTTTGAGAACAACAGCAAGCCAGAGCCACTTCTGGACAAGGATGACTGTCCTCTCCAGCTGACCCGGACAGATGTGTGTAAAGCCTTTAAAAAGGTGAATGTTCAGAAAGCTTCCGGCCCGGACAAAATCCCTGGTAGAGTTCTCAAAACATGTGCTGACGTGCTGGCAGATGTCTTCACTGACATTTTCAATCTTTCCCTGCTCCAGTCTGTAGTTCCCACGTGCCTGAAGAAAACAACCATAATCCCCGTTCCAAAGAAGCATAATGTGAGCTGTCTAAATGACTATCGCCCCATTGCACTCACCTCCACCATCATGAAGTGTTTTGAAAGATTAGTCAAAGCTCACATTACATCATCCCTGCCTGCTACACACGACCCGCTCCAGTTTGCCTACAGGCCAAACAGGGCCACAGATGATGCAGTGGCATTTGCACTCCATACTGCCCTCTCTCACCTGGATCAGAGGTACAAATACATGCGAATGCTGTTTGTGGACTTCAGCTCAGCCTTTAACTGCATTCTACCATCCACACTTGTTATGAAGCTCAGGGACCTGCACATCTGCCCATCACTGTGCAGCTGGATCCTGGACTTCCT
>VUQH01041483.1:2673-15421 GCA_015106775.1 Etroplus canarensis | reverse complement strand
GTAAAATAAAACACACACACACACACACACACACACACACACACACACACACACACACACACACACACACACACACACACACACACACAATGCACCAAAAAGATAATCTCCTTGGTGGAAGTAAAGAAACAGAGCGCCATATGGTCATATGGATCATGATTCATCTCGAGGCACAGGTCACTGTAAAGTTATATTTTCTTGTCACTGGTTGGCAGTATTGGAAATGAATGGGATTTAAAATCTACAGAGAAGTCATGGAAGCCCAAACAGTCATATCCAAGGCACTGGGCCAAGTTCCTGCTAACCTAGCTTGAGACATTATTATTGCCATCAACAAACCTAACACTGGCTGGTATTCATGTGTAGATGGCAAAGGGGCAAACATCACAATGCAAACCAAGACTCTTTGGAGTAGCAATTCTTGTGAAAATGTCCAAGTTCCCATAACATGAGTATAATATGGGTGAAGATCCATCAGGTGATCATTAAAATCTGACCCATATTCCTGCAGGAGTCGTGATTTGTGTGAACTGTGGGCAGAAAGGCAGCAGACACATTGCCATGGCATTAACTCAGTCATTTTATTCAACATCTTCCACTCGCTCAGCATTTAACAACTTGAATTTAATAGATAAAGCTGGAATACTACCATATTTAACATCTGATACTTCATGAATTAAAATGACGAGCTCAAATGGAGTGTCGGAGGCAGTGTAAGGCAGCTACTTCAGCTGCAGCAGAAGATGGGACCCAGTGTCAGAGAGAAAGGGCTTTTTGAGGAACAGAAAGATCAGGTTTCATTAAAAAAGCATCTAAATATTGATGGAGTGTCTGCGGAAAAGACAGAAGACAAAGTCATACCCTAGGCACTAACAGAAATAACGGCCAACATCTGGAACACAGAAGCAATCCCACAAGAATGGAAGACTGGCCCCATCATGAAACCCCCCAAAAAAGGAGATGTGGGGGGATCACTCTTCTTTCACGTACCAGCAAAGCATTTAGCCGCATCATGCTTAAGAGAATCAGTACTGAACAAAAGAAGCACTCCGGAAAGAACAGGCCAGCTTTCGTAAAGGAAGCTCATGTAGCAAACACATCCTCACTTTCAGGCAAATACTAGAATAGAGCGCAGAATGGAACTTGTCAACATATTCATGCTTTGTTGACTCAGAAAAAGTGTTCAATAGTTGACAGGGAGAGTCCTTATGGCAGACCCTGAGACACTATGGACTGCCCCATCAAGACTGCCAAGATCATCAAGGTGCTCAAACTTCTCTGCTCAGGTCATCTGTGGAAATCAAGTCAGCAATGCATTCAAGATGAACACTGGTACTAAATAAGGACATCCTTTCACCTTTCTTGTTCCTTCTTGCCACTGACTTCATCATGAAGTGGGGAGTAGGCCAGGGAGGAGGAGGAATTAAGTGGACACTGATGGACACCCTGGAGGATCTAAATTTTGCAGATGACATCATCCTTCTTTCACATTGCCACACTGATATGTAACCCAAGATAATTATGCAAGAACAGCTGCTCAACTCATCTTAAAAATCAGTGCCAAGAAGATGAAACATCTGAGAATGAACACCAGGTCAACCCAGAGAATACGCTAAGATGGAGTTAGAATTTGTGTATCTTGGGTCCAAAATGTCATCAAATGGATCTGGAGACAAAAGACTGACAGGCAAGATTCCCCAAGGTAAGCTAAGTATTTCCATCACTACGCAACACCTGGAAGTCCAAGAAAATTGATCAGAAGACCAAACTCTGTATTTTCATATTCTCTTCACCCTACTACACAGAGCAGAATCCTGGAAGATGACAAAGACCATCAGCAACAAACTAGAAGTCTTCCAGAACTGATGCCTCTGCAGAATACTCAACATCTTCTGGCCAAACACCATCTCCAACAAAGAACTCCACTGCAGGACCTCCACACAATCCATCAGATCAAAGATACAAAGGAGGTGGTGGAAGTGGATTGGGCATGTGCCGATTCAAGAAAATGACTCCATCACCACGACACCAAGATGGACACCTGAGGGAAAGCACAGGAGAGGGTGGCCAAAGGAAACCTGGACTGTGGAGAGGGAGATGAAGGACATGGACCTTTTCTGGCTGTAGAAGGTGGCAGAAGAACGGCAGGAGTGGCACAATCTGGTGACAACTTTATGTGCAGCAATGAACCAAGAGGACTAAGTACGCAACTAAAATGTACCTTCTGCTGCTCCCTTGTATTCTCCCCAAGGGGCTGCCACAGCAGATTAATCCGCATCGGTAATTTGGCAGAGGTTTTACATCGGATGCCCTTCCTGACACAACATTCCATGTAAGGGGAATGTGTAAACCACTACACTACAGGGACACTACTAAGTACACAACTAAATAAGTAAAAATGAAATCAGTCACATTTTGTTGTCCAGTATATCTATTTAAATATAATCTCTGCTGGACGCCACAGAAATTGCACGTCATTTTTTTTTTTTAACAATTGGACAAAGCTTTTCTATATTCTGGGGAAACTGGTCTCAGTCTAGTTATCGAGTAGTTTTTCTCGCTGTGCGTCAAAGAACAGCAGGACTGTGAAAATAGCACAAATGACCAGCGATGTCATGCCCTTTATTAGTTTTCCCTGTTGGTAGGAGGGCACAAAAAGTATTTTAATGGCCATTACAGTTTGATGAATAATAAATTTCCTCTTATCGACCGAGGAGCCAAGTTGATTCTGATAAATAACTTCATCAAGCCCCATGCAGATGCATTACAGCCAGTTTGTGCTTCAGGGTAATAACAAAATCTATCTTCACCTCCCTTTTTCTAATCGATATTATTTAGCATTTGCAATCATATATCCCACCATCCATCAGCCGTATCAACATAACTTTAGCCACCCATATCAGTTTAACTTAAGGTGTGTTAAAGACAGAAAAAGTCCTTGCTGTATGAGAAAAACAGTCTATGCTGGAGATGTGCTGAGTCCAATTTTCATGCTATGATCGCTGTGGTCAAAAACAGCAAAGGAAACAGGAGTATCATAATAATCAACAAACTCAGAGCAATGCTAAAATAAAATAACCAACCCATACTGGCCCTGATTTAATCAAACTTCACAAAAACAGCTGGCTGCAGTCAGCTAAAAACTGAAGCTGTGCAACTCAGCAGGACGCTCAACACTAAAAACAAGCCAAGAACCAAAATTTGGTCCTTAAACCCTTATCAAGTAAATTTATCAATCTTCCATTTGGGTGTGAAACTTAAGGCTGTTAAGTGTCTTCTACATAAACGTCCCTTTTGCTGCTCCATTATATTCTCTCCAAGGTTTTACCACAGCAGATTAAACCAAGGTTTTATGCTGGATGCCCTTCCTGATGCAACCCTCCAAGGTGAGAGGGACTTGTGCCCCCACCTGGAATGAAACCAGGGACCTTTCGCTTGTAAGGCAAATGTGTAAACCACTAAGCTACGGGGGGCGCTAAGCGTCTTCTTCAAGCTGGTAACAAACTGATATAAGACTGGTGGGAATGGGTTGTCCGCCGCTCAGGTCAGTGGTTTGATCCCACATCGTGTGAGATAAAGTCCATAAAGGTACAATATGTAAGATTACTCAGGAAAAACAGTGCAGACATTCAAAAATTACAAAACTAAACAGAATTTGAAGAAACAACAGCTAGGACATTATGCCCTAGATATCGCTGTATCGTGCAGACCGAGGCTGAAGCTAGCATTCTAATCAGGCTTGCATAATGTGCAAACAGTGAGTTTGTGCAGCACCTAATCTACTCTAAAGTGAAATTTTTAGTTGTTTCATAGGCAGTTTACAAATATGGCTGTTTTTTTTTGTTTTGGGGTTTTTACACAAGCCCCTTACACCATGGAGGGCTGCATCAGGAAGGGCTCCCCCACTCCCCCCATACTCTGTGTCTCTCTCTTTGCTCTCCTTTCTGTCTTCCCTCACGACCAACCGGTCGAGGCAGATGGCTCCCCCTCCCTGAGCCTGGTTCTGCCGGAGGGCTCTTCCTGTTAAAAGGGAGTTCTTCCTTCCCACAGTCGCCAAGTGTTTGCTCATAGGGGATGGTCTGATTGTTGGGGTTTTCTCTGTAACACTGTAGGATCTTTACCTTAGTGTAAAGCACCTTGTGGTGACCTTTGTTGTGAATTGGCGCTATATAAATAAAACTGAACTGAACTGAATTGAATTGAATTAAAACCTCTGCCAAATTACCAATGAGGATTCACTGTTATGGTTGGCCATGTTGTGAGGTGATAGGACCCAATATGCAGACTGCGGAGAGCCGCGAGAGTAAACTCAAAAAAGGCTTTATTTGCCAACATACACAAATGTGCAAAGTACAAAGACTGATCCAGGCTGGGAAAAACATCAGCATGAAACACAGGCAGATAAACACCTCCAACATGTAGGGAAGGAACACGGAGAAAACACTGATGACGCGACATTGAACAGAATGCAGACAGGGACTAAGTACACGCAGACTGATGAGCAAACGAGACACAGGAGAGAGAGGAACACAGCTGAGGACAATCAGGGGCAGGAAGTAAACAGAACGCAAAGGCACAAGACAGATCCGACTACAAAGTAAAACAGGAACCCGAACATAACAGGAAACCAGACAAGCACAAACTAGACAGGAGACAGGAATACACAAACAGGGAGGCAGAGCTACAAATACAAAACTAAACCAAGGAAATAGACTAACTGCTCCACTCAAAGGCACAAGGAACTCAAAAAATCATAAATTTATAAATGAAAACACAGACCATGACAATAGTAAAGTTTTATTACAACCCCAATTCCAAAAAGGTGGGGCGCTGCATGAAATATAAATAAAAACCCAATGCAATGATTTGCAATCTCAAAAGCTGATATTTTATTCACAAAATAACATACAAAACATTTCAAATGCTGAACATTAGACATTTTTATATCAATGAAAAATTCTAGCTCATCTTGAATTTGATGGCAGCAACACGTCTCAAAAAAGTTGGGGCAAGGGCAACAAAAGGCTGGAAAGGCAAGTGGTATTAAAAAGAAACAGCTGGAGGAACAAGTTGCAACTAATTAAGTTAACTGGAAGTAGACCAGTAATGTAATTGGGTATAAAAAGAGCACCTTAGAGAGGCAGAGTCTCTGAGAAGTAAAGATGGGCAGAGGTTCAGCAATCTGCAAGAAACTGTGGCTGCAAATTGTGGAGCAATTTCAGAATAACATTTCTCGACATAAAATTGCAAAGACAGGGAATGAGCCATCCTCTGCAGTACATAGCATCATCCAAAGATTTAGAGAATTTGGAGACATTTCTGTATACAAGGGACACATTTGAAAACCAATACTGTATGCCGGTGATCATTAGACCCTCAGGCAACACTGCATTGAAAATTGGCTCAGGAACACTTCCACAATCACTGTCTGTGAACACAGTTCACCTTCCCATCCACAAAATGCAGGTTAAAGCTCAATCATGCGACGAAGAAGCCACTTTCAACATTTGATATGCTTTCTATGTTCTTATAAGAATAAAATATTGGTTTATGAGATTTGCTAATTATTGCATTGCATTTTATTTATATTTTACACAATGTCCAACCAGAAAAGCACATACCAAACAGACCTGAAACTTTTGAGCAGCTGTGAGTATTACCAATTATTATAGAAGAGATTCTTACTTTTAATATTCATAGATGGGCCTCAGTCTTTTCCTGACCGTGCATGTTACTTTGAAATAGAGAACTTAAAATATTAAAGCATTACTGTGACATTAAAGTCGTAATTTCCAAGCTTTCAGTTTGGTTGATTTGACAGTAAGGGCAAGTGTTTTAATAAATAAGCATCGGTCAGCAACAATTGCAGATGTGATCTAATTTCATTCTGCACATTTTTTAAACTGAAGCGCTGTTATAAAAAATTAATGAGCAGTCAGTCTTTGTTTCCTGTGACTGCTTCACAATTAAAGGGTCCTCGTGTTTCACCAACTGGTTGCTTTCATAATAAGACAAATAATAAACCTGATTTATTGAGCAGTTACAAAAACAATCTTATAAAGTGCTTTTCACGGGTGAAGCACAGGTTTAAAACATTTCTGGCCTAGGACAAAAGACCAAATAAAATCAGTCATCCATCTATCCACTGTTAATCCAATTGGGATACACCCTGAACAGGTCACCAGTTCATTACAAGGTTAACACAGAGTTCCCTACATCCTCCCATTCTATGCTAGAAAGTCTTTTAATAACGGAAACAGAAACTTGTAGTACTCTCGGCAATTTATACCTCTATCAGATGTATCAATATCGTACCCATCACATACCTATACAGAGTGCACAATTATTAAGTTGCATTTTTGTGGGTTAGTTTTATTATTTAACAACAGCAGTGCTCTTGGTCAATCCAAAATGTTCATAAACCTCAAACCAGAATATTTAAGGAAGTGAAAGTGAGGTTTTGGCTTTTTTTACAAGAATATCTATGTGCACAAGTGTTACGCAACTATTATTTTGCAGAATTATTGCACAACTCAAAAAAAACAAAAATATTCCCATCTCACTTGTTTAATTTCATCTATCAAAGTGAGAATAATAAAGAAACAACTCAAACTTTACAAATAAACATTTCTGACATTTCAGAAAAGGAATCAGTGACCAGTATAGCCACCCTTCTTTTCAGTAACACTCAGAAGTCTTCCATCTATGGAGTCTGTCAGTTTCTTCATCTCTTGACCATCAACTTTTTGTGCAGCAGCAACCACAGCCTCCCAGACACTGTTCAGAGAGGTGTACTGTTTTCTTTCACTGTACATCTCACGTTTAAGAAGGGCCAACAAGTTCTCAATAGGGTTTAGATCAGGTGAGGAAGGGGACCATGTCACTATTCTTTCATCTTTAAGGCCTTTACTGGCTAGCCACACAATGGAGGACTTTGATGCATGAGATGGAGCATTGTCCTGCATGAAGAGAGTGTCTTCTAGAAACTGGCAGTAGGTTTGGGAGTTGAATTTGAGTCCATCTTCAATCCAAAAAGGTCCCACAAGCTCATCTTTAATAATTCCAGCCCATACCAGTACTCCACCTCCACCTTGCTGGCGTCTGAGTCGAAGTGGAGCTCTATGCCCATTGCTGATCCAGCCACGGGCCCATCCATCTGGTCCATCAAGAGTCACTCTCATCTCATCAGTTCATAAAACCTTTGAAAAATTTGTCTTCACATATTTCGTGGCCCAGTCTTTGCATTTTAACATATGTATCTGTCACTGGAGGATAATGGCTTCCTGGTAACTTCACATTTGATTCTTCTCAAATCTTTGGCTGTTAATTTGAGCCTTTTTCGCTCAGTACGTTTCTTGCGACCCTTTTGTGTATTAGAAACAAAACGTTTGACGGCTCTGTGGTCCAGTTCTAATATTTTGGCAGTTTCAAGAGTGCTGCATCCCTCTGAAAGACATTTTATAGTTTTTGACTCTTCAGAGTCTGTTAAATCTCTTTTCTGGCTCATTTTGCCTGAGGAAAAGAAGCTGATACAGGGTGTTGATCTCCTAAGGCCACACCCTCCCTCATTACACAAATGCACATCACCTCATATGCCTTAATCCAATAGGCATTCAAGTTTATACAGCTTGGAGTTGGAAAGTCTGCATAAAAATGACAATATAGTCAAAATACTCACTTGCCTAATAATTGTGCACACAGTGTATTTCCCTTCATTGTCATTCAGGCTGTTTCAAAATTACCAAAAGGCTCCCATGTACTCACATTTATATAGTGCTTTTTTAGTCCTGTAGATTAACAATTAATGAATTAAAAATAACTTAGTAATAATAGGAAGCAAATACTGTGATCTGATATAGCACGATGAGGATGAACATTAAATTTTTGCACTAATAGAATATTAAAAAATAATAATGCTGGATCACATGCCTCATTATTTCCTTTAAATCTCCTGTGGCAGACTAACATTGCCACAAACAATGAAAACAGCTAAAGAAAGGTAATTGCAGAATGTTAATTGAAAGGCTTTTGTTGTAATAATAAGCTACAAGCACATGTTTGAACAAGTCATTTTTATTTGATTGATTGTTTCATTTGAACAGTTCTAGAGGTTTTAAGAAGGAAAAATTGTTTTTCACACTCGAATCATCCTTTGATTTATTTTTCTACCTCCAGTTTCTTTTCATTAAAACAGAGCATCTTGATCTGTGATTTCTTCAGGTGGTTCAGGTTTTACGAGCCATTGACAGGGACCAAGGAGGACAGGACACCCCGGTCCACTTCAGCATCCCTCCAGAGTCCAGCTCTGCCCTCAACCTCTCCATAAGAGAAAGTGGAGGTTGAAAACATTGACTGTTTTTTTTTCCTTTTATAATGCATAACCCAGAAAACTGACACCAGCCAAAACTGGTGCATGCTTGTTGTGCAGTGACCGTGTATGATGTGGGTTTTTTTTTTGCCCTGTTATCAGGTGTGACAGCCAGCCTGGTGCTGCAGTCAGCCTTGGAGCCCCTCCCTGGCTTCTCCTCATCTTTACTCACCCTGTACGTGCCAGTTGTGCTGCGCGACGGGGCCTCGGGTCTGACCAACACTGGCACAGTCACCGTGACCATTTGTCCCTGTCTGCGGGGGGGCATGCAGACTGAGGATAGGGGCAGACAGAGGGACAGGAGATGGGAGAGACACATGGTTTGCCTTCCTGTGCCGTCCGCCTCTCCATCTCTTATATTCAGTTTGGTCACATTACTGGCCATGCTGGCTTGTGTCACGACTCTGCTGGGTACGTCTGCTCAGTCCTCTGAAGTCTCTGAACTAACTGCTCTAAACATTGCATGTTGTTTGTGACTTTTTTTAAAGATGTTGAGCAGTTGTGTCAGGTTGCTTCTGTAATGTCCAAAGAGTATATGGTCATGTGTCTCTTTTTTTGCCCGTTAGTGGTATGTGCACTCTCGCTGTCATTGCGGCATCAGAAACGAGACTCCCACTCACCCTTCGAGGAGGATGATGTCAGGGAGAACATCATATCGTATGACGATGAGGGGGGAGGGGAAGCAGACACCGCAGCTTTTGACATTACAGCGCTGCAGAGCATGCACAGAATACAGCACATGCACAACAACAGAACCATGTGAGCTGTTCCCATAAATAAAGTAAAAAGTTTATCCTGGCCATGCTGGCTTGTGGGAGTGTGAGCGTTTTTGTGTGTGACCGTGTGCTTCTCTGACATTTATCTCTTGGCGCAGATGGTACACCCAGCAAAATCTGCCAAGGGCCAGGACATACAGCTGGAGTCGTCACCCGCGCCCGGGCCTGGACCCTCTGCAACGTCCAGGCTCTGCTCCGCTCTACGGGCGCTTCTGCTACGGCTTCCACACGCTGCCTGTTCTCAGAGATTATCCAGCCGGGCCACTGGAGGCAGGTCTGCAGCTAACTCAACTGACCCATGGGCTCACTGGAGGTCATTTCAGCAATTCCCTCATCATCCAGAACCAGAGCACCTTTGAGCCTGTGCTGCACTCTCCTGAGATGAGCCCTGGTAGTTTTGAAGCGGAGGGCATGGTGAAGAGCAAAATTACAGAGCGAAATGAAAGCAGTGAAGCAATCGCAGCTGGTGCAAAAGAAAATCAGGATCCAGCTAAGGTCAGACAATAGTGCTGGAAAAAAACAGATGAAATGTAACAATGGGTGTAACAATCATTTGGAAGGAAAGTTAATATCTAAGTGTGATATTGTTTTAACAGGTGCACAGTATCTGGGACCTATTCTGGTTTTTCTTATTTTTCTATCATATATACACTGTCAGAATGCTGGACGCTCATACTAAATATAAACACATTCCCCATGAGTCGAAAGCGTGGGCTTGAAAATGTTCTAAACACTCATTTTTAGACAGTCTTTTTTTCAACTCTTGGCTCTGTATGACATTTAAGAGAGTAAATATCCCTAATATGGTCATCTCATGCATAAAGCTCCACCCACCTGTTACTTAAACCTTGCATTTGCAAAGGGAAGCCAATCAGAAGAAAGTGAGCTTAAAAGGATAGGTGCTAAAACTGCTTTTGGACGGTGGATGAACTAACAAAGGTTATTTTGACCTGTGAATCACGCAGAGCTACTCTACTATAGTCCAATAATAACAATAGCATAATAGGTCCCCTTTAAACCTAAAATCTTATGATGTAACATTTATGAATAAATATGCAACAGTCACATAAAAAAACAGTTTGATGTTACTAAATACATATTAATGCAAAAAAAGTAACTGGCACATAAGGTACTCATTTTAGAAATAAAATTGCATTCTGAATACAAAATTACTGGGCCACACCTCTTAATCACTGAATTTAGGTGTTTCATTCAGTCCCGTTGTCGCATGTATCTAAAATCAAGCACTTAGCCATGCACCCTGCCTTTACAAACATTTGTGAAAGAATGGGTCAATCAAAAGTGCTTGGCTGAATTCCAGTGGGGTGCTGTAATAGAGAGAAAGAGAATACTTTAATAATCCCTGGACACGGGGAAATTGCAAGCCAACACACTCTTTTTTAGTTGTTGTATTTGCACACTTTTGCATGCACAACACACAGCAGAACCAGAAACATGCAGTGTCAAAACAGGTGCAGAACAAGCCAGTCCATTATAGGTGCCAAGGAGCACAGTGGGGGACCTCGCCAGTGCTAAGCACGGGGTGAGCCGACACCTTTTCTGGTCTGATCTTCAGTCCACCACCATATGCACTGGTCCAGTACGGGGTCTTGAATTGTTAGATCCCAAGTAGGCCACCGGGTCCAGGTTGGTCTTGAACAGGCAGCCTTGGCAACTCCTTGGTTCCCAACCAGGTCCTCCATTGAACTTCACCGCTGCCAACATTGCACCTAGTTTGTGAAATTTGTTCCCTCCTGGATATTCTACCATCAACTATAAGTTGTTTTACTTAAAGTGTTTAGGAACCACAGCAACTCAGACATGAACTTGCAGACCATTGTAACGTTATGGAGTTGCCGAGTGCTGATGGCGCACAGTGCATAAAAGTCATCAACTCTTAGCTGATTCAATGACTACTGAGTTCCAAACCTCCTCTGGCATTAGCACAAAAACTGTGAAGCCAGGAGCTTCGTAGTATATGTTTCCATGGCCAAGTAGGTGCATGCCAGCCTTACATCACCAAGCACAATGCCAAGTACTGGATTTAATGGTGTAAAGCGCACCGCCACTGGACTCTGGAGCAGTGGGAATGCGTTCTGTGGAGTGATGAATCACATTTCTCTATCTGACAGTGTGATGGAAGTGTCTGGGTTTGACGAATGCCAAGAGAACATTACCTGCCTGACCGCACCGTGCCAACTGTAAAGTTTGGTGGAGGAGGGATAATGCTATGGGGTTGTTTTTCTAAGGGTTGGCCAGGGCCTCTTCACCTTTGTGGGAACAATCTGGGAAAGGCTCCTTTCTATGAAGCTGTAAAGCTCCAGCAACACTTGTAGCATACAGAACACCTTTATTATCAAGGCCCCTTTCTATTACAGCTTGACTGCGCTCCAGTGCACCAAGCAAGGTCACCTTGTTTTAAACCTCGTGGACATTATTTATTGACTTTGGTTTTACAAAATTTAATCAGTAGAAAATTATTTTGTCTATAATAACAAAGCAAAATATATGAGTGGATAAATTCAAAATTTGTCTTTATTCATTATGTCAGAAAGAGCTTTATTTGATGAGACTGTACAGCCTGTTCAAAACAATAACAACTAAAACATTTGGAAACCAAAATTCAAGTAGTCAGTCTTAAACATCCCGTCTTCCTGGATCACCATCAAGATCAAACCCGTCAAAAAGTGTTTGTAATCACCACGCTTAAAATAATCTAATTAAAATCACATAGATGAACTGATATCATCAGTACAGTCAGTTCAGATGTGTTTCATGTCCGTAATTACTGAGTAGTGTTTACTTTTGAAAAAGGCCCTGTTTTGCTTCCATGTATTTCTCTCTTCATGTCTTTTTAAATCATCTTATTTCTTTTCTCTTCCAGATAAACTCAACAGAAGCAGAGTCGACACCAGTCACCCACATCGCTGCAGATCTGACCTGCTGTGACCCAAATGAGTCTTCATGCCAAAGTCACACCAGCTTCTCATCAAACCAGCAAGAAGGGCGACCGGGTTCATCCCAGACTCAGATCAGCACTGGAGCCACCAGCTGCACCATAGACGACATTGATACTGATTCTTCTATTCCCTCCATTTCAGAACAAAATTATTCCAGTGGCAGTCAAATCAACTCTGTAAAAACTCCTGTCTACCTGAAAGGAGACACATACAGCATTGTGGGCTCGGTGAACCCAAACAGCCGAGGGACGTGTATGAACGGGACGAGCAGCAGTGGGATGTACCCTGCAGGAGTGCAGCTACTGAACATGTGTGCGCTCCAGGGAAAGGATCTGACCCCACACTCATTGCCCTTACCTACGGGGATGTTTGGCAACAGCAGAGGCTGGGCATGTGGGGCGGAGCCGGCAAGAACAGAAACCGCCAACCCACAGCCTCTCAGGATGGAGGAGCTCTTGAATATCCGTCTGGATCAGGTCACCTTTGACCTGTCACAGCCGCCCTATGACTCACTGCAGACTTATGAGTTTGAAGGTCGCGATTCAAGGGCTGAGTCGCTGAGTTCGCTGGAGAGCGACGGAGAGAAGGAAGACGGGAAAGTGGTTGGGGGGATGGAGGAGTTAAACCAGAAGTTTCAGAGGCTG
>VUQH01041478.1:0-11475 GCA_015106775.1 Etroplus canarensis | reverse complement strand
CACATACGGAAATACATTTTAATGACTCCTTCATGTTTTTCCCATGAGACTGGGCTGGTATACAGTACTGTGCAAAAGTCTCAAGCCACCCTTCATTTCTTTGTATTTTGAGAGGAAAATGGGAAATGGGTGCAATGATTCTTTGAAACATATGCAAACACAAATGAAAATATAGCACAAAAGAATAAATAAAATACAGAGTTTGTACAATTTGCATTTCTAGCTTGAAAGTCAATATTTGAACTCTGAACTCTGTTAGGCAAGCATTCTTGTAATTTCTTTAAGTAGTCTTCAGGAATAGTTCTCTGGGCTTCTTGACGGAAATTCCGAAGCCTTTCTTTGAATGTTGGCTGCCTTTCATTCCATTTTCTGTTAAAATGATTCCACACTGCTTCGATAATGTTGAGATCTGAGCTCCAGGGAATTGGGATTCATTACTCCATAAGACCTTTTGCCACTGATGTTCAGGCCAGTTCTTGCATAATTGTGTAATTTGGCATTTGGCATTTTGCCCTTCCTTAAAAATGGCTTTGACAGCCACCTTTCTATTGAGACTATCACTGGTGAGGCTTCGGTGAACAGTAGATAGTAGCAGTAGATCAACTGAAAGGTCAGATGCTTCTCTAAGGTCTTGTTCAGGTCTTTACTAGCTTTTTTTCCTTTTTTCAAGTACATGACTTTCAGATACTGTTCAACTGCTGTAAATAGATTTTTATGCGTGCCACTTCTTTTGTCATCCACTTGTCCAGTTTCCTCAGTTTTTTAAAGGACACAATGCACACCATGCCCAGGTAATGCTATATCTTTGGGACTCACCTTGTTGGTGCAAAAACTATATTCATCAATTCCACTAAAGTAATGGGAACAAATGATGTGTTTTTGCAGCAGGCTGCCAGTAACAAAGCTTCTAAAAATACAGTTTAAAATGGGTTCTTTACTAAGTTGTAAGTTGTGTAGACACAACACATGTTCATCTCTTCTACTTATTTATGCTTGAATTATTCATAGGTCATTATTAAATGACTTATCAAACAAAAACATTCCCCTGAAAATGGTCAGATACAAGGACTGAACTGAAAGTAACTAAAAAAGCAGCCAATGTCCAAATAAAAACTTTGAAAGACCTATAGAAAACATGGAGAGCTATTGCTCAAGACCACTTCCACAAATTCTAAGAAAATCTGACTCCTTGGAAACAAAATATAAAGAAATGAGGGATGGCTCAAGACTTATGCACAGCAGTATATATGTAATTAAAATAAACAGAAATTGCTTTTTTAGATCCTGGTTGCACAAAACACACTGCTGCATCACCCACCATAAGATTGATTTAAAGGACCCAACTAGTGTCTTTGCGTGTTTGGTCATTAATCAGATATGCCACATCTGGTAGGTCTGCATCTGGACAGTGCTTTGCATATTCACAAGCAATGTTTTAGTAGGAGGTATGAAAAGTCTGCCAACATATATAAATGATAACGTGGGTGGCCTGAGACAGACAATGGGAATATGATTGGCTGTTACATTTAAAAGGCTATTTAAATGGCAGATTGTTTTACAGCACATACAGTGGCACATGAATACAGCATCCCATGCTGGAACACCTCAAAATATAATCTGCACCATCTAATCATATGGTAACTGTGACACAAATATTAAAAAATACAAGCTGACTTTCATACCATGAAGTAATGAAAGTAATTACTGTCTAGATGAAATGGGTAGCATATTTTTAAATTCTACAGTTGATAAATAGTTAATGAACTAAAATATGCACAAACACTGGTCTATAAAGACATTTTCATGTGTACTTAAATTGTTATTAAGAATCTGTTAACTTTGTTTAATGTGTGCTTTTCATTTGCTGTCTATTTAATGACAATAATTGCATGTTATGAAAATAAAAACAAGTAAACTCGAGACTACAATCTGCTCTCTGTGATGAACTCTGTCAACTCCAGGCTACATTATAAGCTGTGTCTACATCTGATGAAAGCTAATTTGCTCTGTACTGTAGGTATCCCCAGCCTTTGCATCTGCATATGTTGCTCTATATAACTGATGGTTCAGTGTTTGATAGATTTACTGTGTAACAGAAGTTGAATGAATACCATTACATTCAGTATACAGACCATCATGTCCAACATCTGTCTAAGATTAAACTGCTCCCAAACAAACTCCAGTGTTTCCTGTCATTCAAATATAATTAGAAATTCCATTAAAATTCACAACATGCCATCAGTTAATAAGCTATCACACATCCTACAGGTTTATTCAACAGGAAAACATCTAGAAACCACTCACATTTCTCTGAACCTGGATGTAATTCAACATCCACAATAATCTGTTTGCCCAGTCACAACCTCCAGGCCAACACTGACATTTAACACATGACTTGAACTCCTCCTCACGTGAGCTCGCTCTCACATAAAACAGACACATGCTAGTCCTTTCATCAAAGTCTGGCCTTTGTTCCATGGAGCTGGGTAGTGTAGCTGTCAAAGAAATGCCTCACACGTGTTAAAGCCACATGTGAGTAGAGATGTCCAGAGAATTAAGGTAGTACTAGTGTGCAAGTCTGGAAAATGCTGCTCTTGTGAATGGCAACCATGATGACATTGATCTAGAGAACACATGGGTGCCATTGTGGAGCATAAATTCCCCTTTAATTTAGAAAAAATAGTGACCTACCTTTTAATTAGACTAATCTATTTATTTATTTGTGATCCATGATTACCAGGAAAAATTAAAAAGGGAACAGTAAAATGACAACTATGCTAAAATATCACTTTGAACAAAAGCTTGCACAGATATTGTATATTACAGCTTTGGTTGTGACTACATCGAAGAGTGTATCATTGATGCAAATTTAACACTGATTTTTCAACAAAATTAAAGCTTAAAACTGCATAATTACAGTCCAATGATTATTACACATAAGCAAGCATGCATATTTACCACTAGAGGGAAGTATTTTCTCAAAAACTACTCCACCCTGTGAGACTCACGAGAAGGCTTCAACCGCAGTCTTGCAGACTCTAGAATCCCACTTTATGTTACTACACAGAGGATTCAGTCCATAATTCATAGAGAGGTGGGGAATGTTTGATAAACTTCTGTTTGTTCCAAATTACACTTACTCTATGAACACTGCCACTTTTCACATATGTGGTGGAATTTACTTTGGATGATTAATTTTGTGAGGACTTCTATATACACAAACAATATTTAAATCCAAATGTGATGCAGTCACCTGACAAACTAAACCCCATTTTGGAGCTGTACATGCTCACAGGTTGATCAAATAATTAGTCATGACATCTTGATTTTCCAATGTTTAAAATTCAGCAGGTAGTTCACAAGCACTAACTCCACACTTATCAACAATGGTGACTGTTTTCTTTGTTGCAGACTCATTATGAGCTATTAGGAGCAGTAAGTGTACAGCTGTATCATTCAGGCCTGAACACCTCATCCAGACATGAACAACAAAACATTTTGACTGGTCCAAACACTGGATTACATGTTTACAGGCACTGGGTTTGACATATTAGCAGATACATTATAGCAATTGTTTCTAGTATTTATCCTAAACACGCACTTCCTTGACTTTGATTAATATGTGAATTTTTTTTCTGCCAAAACTGTGGAAAAATTGTTTCCTTGTTGAAACTGAACTAATACCTGGTACCTGAAGCTTTATGACTGTTGTGAATTAAACAATCCAAATTTCAATGTGCAAAGCTTAAATGATTTTGGGGCTTGGAAACCACCTCTGTCAAGTATGTTTATTCAAACTTATTCTGAGCGGAGATGCTACACTGAAACAGCATAATAAGAACAGTGTGGTTGACCAAATCTACTGAAACCAAGACTGGTGCCAACCATATACAAATCCTCATATTACACATAATAAAATATTATATTATGTGTTTGCAATGAATTGGGCTAGGTTCTGTTTGAACCTGCTATCACAACTTAGAAAAGGAATACATTGTGTAAGAGGGTTAAAGATTCAATAAACTTCAAATGTGTCTGAGAAGAGATGGCTGAACACAAAGGTGTTTATAAGTGATTTCAAAGGCCATAACTAAAGGCAGAGTGAATCACACTCAAGGATAAGAATCTTTTCAGATGTTGACACACACGTTCAGACAGTCAAGCCTTAAAGGCAGCAGCCTTCCATTACTTTGCATTGTGTGCTCACCAAATGCAAACTGTGTGAAGAATGGAAAAAAACCCAAACCATAATTTAGAGAGAAGGTCAAATCCTGCATACTTCCCCATCTCTGTACATCTGACTAACCACTAAGAAGGTTGAAAAGTGGTAAGACACATGGCTTTCATTTCAAATAAACACCTGCTTTGAAGTGCACTGATGCCTTTAATGGTACCACCTAATGATTGGGGGCCTTGTGAGGTCAGGGATTGGCTTGTATGAGGTGAACAAAATCCATGTAAGCTGTAAAATACCCACGTAATGTTACATGCCTCTGTCTGGCTTACAATGCCAAGACTGTCAGAAGTTCTCCAATGAATATTACAGATAGAAAAATGAGACACCATGCTGTTGCTGAATTCCTTGATGATGTGGCACTGAAGTGGAAGCTCCTTTGTACCAATGGTTCCTTTGTGCTGTTACATGTAGCCAACTGGTAGATTATTTGTATCCATGTTTAAAGCGTCTTTAAACCTCTTTGGTATATCTTAGAGATGACGACTGGCATCAAGTCAGACCACTAAAGCAGAACTGTATGCAGTCTCTTTGCTGCCATTCAAATAAACAAAATTAACTGTATCACCAACCCCCTCTATTTCTACCTCTCCCTCTCTTCCATGAAGTCACTTTTCTCTGAACAATGTTCTCTCTTTTTTGCTCCTCTCAGTAGGGTCTGTGCATTGGGTGGAGTGGAGCAGGTGTCTGTTTTGGAAATGGAAAGTTGCATGGAAACCCCCAGCAGACATACAGATGAACAGAAATGAGAGCGATGGAGGCTTGTGGTTCAGTGTGTTTGGATGGCTGAAAGTGATGGATGGAAATAAGATGCTTGGTGATGCAAGTGAGAAGGGAGGGGTCAAGGACATAACTGACCTCAGAGTTAAAATGACCAGGACAACAGACAATACTGCAGTGTGAAAGTTGCCAAATGGCCTGCTGCATTGTCAATGGAGCAGCTCAAACTTGGGCTTTCAAAATCCAAAGCCATAAAAATCCTTTGTCTTTCAGAACAGGAAAAAATATTTGGTTTAAACCTCTGAAATTCTCAGCATAGCTAATGGTAATTGATATTCACCACCATTTCAACCTATTAGAGTCATAACGATTTTGCTAGAACAGGGAATTCTTGCAGGACTGAAACTGTCTGTGCAGAAAGTGAGGCAGGTGGACAGTGGGGTGTTGAAGTGAAAGGTGTATTGGATGTCCATAGACAGGTAGGCTGAGTAAACAGCAACCCACGCAGCAGTAACTCACAGCTGAGCTCACTTCATGTGACTCTTGCATTGCCAAATGAGTGAATGGGATCACAAAAACGTTGATAGACTACAATCAGAGGCTGTGAGCTGGGGGTAATGTGGAATACTGTAGGAAATGTCATTGCCAGAAAGAAAGTGGTGCAAAAAACCACTTCTTAAGTGTTTTCCAGAAACCAGTGAAGTAATCAGAAAAGAGGGATCATCTAATCATGAACTCTCCATCACACCCGCAAACCAATGGTATACAATGCTTCTTACTCTCTGATTAGTCCAGACAAATGTTGAAAATGTTGGTGAAGATGATAAATTCCATTTGTTCTTTGTGTATACAGTGACATTACATAATGACATTGTAGACATGGCCAAGAAACACTACCACAGTAAATAGACCAACAGCTGTTTTGCTCTTTATACAACTGCAATTGTGTCACCGTTGTTGCATCAGTGTTTAATCCCCCCCATCTTGTATTTCACCATTATTTTTCTCCAGTGGTTACTTTGGACTCACTGTTTAGAACCAATGAGGAGAGATGTTGGCACTATCAAAGATATTCTGAGAAAGCCACCGACCTTTTCCAGAAAGCAGCCGTCACCACCTTTTAGAGTATGTGCAATATATTGTTTGCTGAGTTGACAGAGGTGGGATCTCATGATGTTGACACTACTGTTAAAATGACCCCCCACTGGCTCGCCTTTCACAGCTTTATGATGAAACCCTGTGCCACTATTCATCCCCATATGTGCTCCTCAAATATTTAAACTTGGCCTACATAAACACTGCTGCACAGGGGAAATGGTACCCATCGCCTTTTGGAGCGGACCTGCTGCATTATAAATCTCTGTTCAATTGGCCAGATGTGGCCAGGTCAAACACACCATCAGGTTTTTATTGTGTAGATGAATTTTCTGTGTATGATGAGACTGCCATTTCCATGCAAAACTAGTGTTTTCAGTGAAATTCTGAGGTGACGTGAGAAACTATTTTTGAATAATGTTTTCAGCTAATGTGCACCTGTGTTGATTTATTTATTTAAAGTGTTAAAACAGCATCCATTTTAATGTCCATGAGCCATCTGGACACAGTATATAGTCAGTGCTTCCCCGATCTATTGTCTGTGTTGCTCAAGAGGTTAGTAAAGGTCACTCCACCTGTTGTGTAAGTCAGTGAACAAACCCTATGAGGAGCCACACAGACAGATATCCCTGTTTAAATAGTGAGCCCACTTTTTACATTGAGACACTTCCACTCCATGACCCTCCTTGGCAATAGGGTCTGACCTTCCATGTAGGTATTTAAAGATGTTATATAACACTTGTCATAGGTTAACACAAAGGGCAGCCATAAAAATAAGATAATATCTAAAAGAGTCTGCCCAGTTCTGAAAAAATGTTATGGCATAGATATGTATGTCCGCCAGTAGAACTGGGTCACTGATCTTTACTGTTGATGTGACTGCTGATAGAAGTGACAGGATGAATTCTGAAATGTACAGGGCTATATTCTTTGCCAAGATTCAACCAAATGTTGCAAAACTGACTTTTTCACAGTGTAAATGGATAAGGACCCTAACTGCAAAAGCAACCGAAGAGTTCCTAAGGCAAAAACCTACAAACAAGCAGCAACTGAAGGTGGCTGCAGTAAAGGCCTGACAGAACATCTAAAGGAAGGAAATACAGCATTTGGTGATACCTTTGGGTTCTAGATTTCAGGCAGCCCTTGACTGCAAAGGATTTTCATCCAAATATTAAAAGCTATCCTTACAATGGAAATATTCTTAGTTTGTCCAATTACTTCTGAGCCTCTGGAAATGGTGTACTTCAAATAAAAATGGCTGTAATTCCTAAACAGTACCTTTGTCTAACCCCTTGAATTAAAGCTAAAAGTCCACATTTCAATTACATCTTGACTGTTTGATTTAAAATCCACTGTGGTGTGCAGAGGCAAAATTACAAAAAATGTGTCATTGTCCAAAAACAAATGGACTAAAATGTAGCAATCGCTGATGTAAGCACACACTCACATTAATCTGTTGCCTATTGGTCTTTGCTTGAGTTCTCCTTTTGCTGTTTGGAATGGTATTACTAAATGTCTAATTAGAATGTGATTATAATTGTCTCCTTCTGTTATGCCATTGTGATTGTAATGAAGTTATATATTACCCTATCAGTGCAATTTAAATTGTCCTTCACTCATATTAATAGCTATGAACACTACACGCAAGACAGCAAAGAAAAGTTGAGTCAGGAACTGAATCGATCAAAATCAGTTGAACTGGAGTGCTCCAATGGCAGCTTGTCCTCTCTGAACTTTTACTGAACACAATAATACAATCTGACTATTGTTGCAAAAAATGTTTTCCTGAGGGGAGTTTCCTTTGACAATGTGAAGATCTGAAAACAAATTCTCTTTGAGGGGGGCTGTGCATTGTGCGTGTGTGATGACATCTGATTCTCACTGTGACTGTTCTGTATTTGGTCTGTATAGACAGAAGACTTCAAGATTTGGGGTTTTATTTGATCCTGCAACCTTTGAACTAGTGGTATAGTTCTTTAAATGTCCACTCATCTTCAGAGAGACATTCTATTTGTGTCACAAATTCCACATCTCTGTTACAAACCAACTTGCTATTTTCAAGATGGCTGCCAGAAAATAAGCTTTACCAGGAGCGCATTGAGGCTGAGGAAATTTCTTGCTGAATGAGATTCATTGCTGACAGTGAATGCAAATTCTGCCGCTGTATTTATTGCTTCTGTCTGATGTAAAAAGACATATTTTGATTCTTTAAAATAATTGTGACAATTGTATTGTAACAGAAATGATTATGAATGTAATTAACCTGCTCTTTTCCAACAAATTTGCTATGCATGGCTCTTCTTTTTTTCAAAAGAGCCAATTAAGGAGGTGCACACTGTACTACCATCAAACTGTTGAGGTCACTGGGGACAAACCAAGAAGCTCAGAGGATTATGCTATGAAATTGAAACAACAAAAAGAACACGCTGTAACTAGCATCAAAACTTTGTTTCACAGGATGTACTTCTAAAAAAAACATGAAAACATGCTGACTCTGTGGATTATCTCTGAGAAGTGAGCAGGATAACAGGTGAAACTATATATGGTATTCTAAGCAGGCACTGGAAAAGCAGATTATAAATTGGCAAGATTATTGCAGCCTCTTTGCCAAGCACAATACTCGACATAATGAGAAACACTTGTTTTGGAATGAACAATCCACCAAGCCACACAGCATTCGAAAGAAACCAAGTGAGCTCATGTTTTACTGTATGTCATTAACACTGATTATATTTGGTGGCCTTGGCTCACAGCCATAGAAGTATTCCAATGCAACATTTCCCATAAAAATTTATGGTCTGTCAGCTTTATAAATGCCCGAGAGGTGCAGCTCATGAGTGGAGAACAGGAGGTAGCCTATATGGTTCAGTACTTTGAGGAGGAAACAAAACATTTCAAAGGAAATGAAGAGAGAAGACTGCAATACAAGCCATATTCATAACTGCTTCTCAGGAAACTGGCTTTTCTCTTTATTGCTGTCTTATGATGAGTACCTTCTCTTCTGGATCCCATCTAACATGAGATATTGTAGCAGAAAGGACAAATGAACAAACAATATGTTTCTCCTTGACCAAATATTGTCCAAGTATAACAAACAAAACATAAATCAAAAGGCATGCTAAAAACACAACTTCATCTTCCTAATCAAAAAAGCCTCTGTTTGTTGATCATGACAAATGGAAGAAATGGCTGAAAGACAATCAGTCTGTTAGGGAGCTTGTGTGACGCCAAAGGTTAATGCTATTCTTCTCATCTCTAAAACAGTACAGTAATTACAGCACAAGGATTTCAAATTCAATGCGTCTGGTAGAGATGAGGAAAACTGCATGGCAATAATCCTTCAACCAGAAACAATGAGATCCATACACAGTCCTTCCATGTTTGTTTATTTGAAGCCCATTTTAAATTCTGTTGACTTGTTAAAAAATGCTGGCTCAACTGAAAAAAAAAAAGGGCTTTTGAAACGTTTCTTGCTTGGCATTAGCTTCAATCTCAGCAATATTTCACTGGTACAAAGAAAGGAATTAAATGGCAGAGGGGTTTATTGACATGGCTGTATCCATGGAGGATTAGAGAGGTCTGTTTTCTTTGAGTAGTCTGAACCCATTAACACTAGTCAAGTGGAGAAAGAAATTTTTTCCCCAATTCATGAAGTTCTTAATCTTGAATTGAATCAGGTGATAGTATTCTTCCTGTAAGCTGCTTTCAGGTATGCTGTGCGTGTCTGATCAAGGTCTTGTATTTTAAAGCTACTGAGCCTTTTTCGCTTTTTGGGCAAGAAATAAATGATAAGTGATTATCAGTTTAATCTATTAGAAAACTCTAGTGTTAGCAAGAACTCGCAAGATTGCCAGTCTGTAGTTAGTGATAGTAACTGTTAGTAATCGGCCAACTCTGGGGAAGAGACAGAGGGAGCCAAACTACATGGTGGTTTGGTCTGGACTGCAGCCTGACGACTTCAATTTTAACCACAGAAGCTGACACGCATTTATTTATGCTTGCTAACAGATCACTTAAGATTATAACCACTGAAGTTGCCTCAAGAGAGAATGCATCTTTTAACTGTCAACTTAACATTATCATGTTTTCACTTATAATGAAAAGGTGATGAGCTGAAAAACATTTCCCCTGTTTCTCATTTTTGCACTTTCCTGGCTCTAAAAAGCAGAGACAACTGAGAAAATCAAAATACTGCTTTAGGATTTCACGGTTTTGAAAAGGTGATATACTGTTGGCAGTCTGGAGACTACTGTTGCTGCTGAAGGGAGCATCAGACGTACTATAGATGAAGATCTAGTGATGTGGTAGAACACTGCTACCACACTGTCCTTCTAGCCATACTGATCACATCTCAGGGCTGTCATTACTTGACAGCACAGTGGTTTTTTAAAAAATTTTTTTAATCAGTGTTTGAGTAGGATGGAAGCTTGTAAGCTTGGAATCTGTTACTCAACCTAAATACTGGCTGATCAGACTAAGCTGGCAAACTATGGCCAATATTGGTTTCAGTGTCCTGATCCCTTGCCAGTGTCAAAATACCCGAAAGATTCAAGATTCAAGAGAGCTTTATTGTCATTTCAACACATTTAGCTGATGCAGAACATAGCGAAATGAAATAGCATTTCTCCAGGACCTGGTGCAACATATAAACATAAGACATGTGACAGAGACTATTTTTTTTTTTTCCACAGTTTAAAATTTAAGTTTAAAAGATTTTAAAAAATAGATAAAGTGCAATGTATGCAACATGTACAATAGTTACAACAATGCAATGCAAACAATGCAAAGGACACCCTACAATGCAAAAACTGTCATGGTTTGGTGTGGAAGAGTGGAGGCAGAACCCAAGATGCAGACCCGGAGACAGACTGAAGAACTCAAAAAGGCTTTATTTGCCACTCACCAAAGGGGGGGTTACAAAGTCCACGAATGAAAATCCACACAGGAAGAAAAACTGGAGCAAAACCCTCTTCCACACACAGAATCCACATAACAAGACGAGGACGGGATACAGGACTAAAGACACACAGAGTATAAATACACAAAGACTGATGAGCAAACGAGGGACAGGAGGGAGAGGAGCACAGGTGGCAACAATCAAGGGCAGGAAGTAAAACTCAATACAAGGCACAAGACAAAACAAAACGAGGAGCAAAACGAAAAGGGTCCAAAAACAGAGGCCACCAGGGAAAAGATCCAAAAGTTCAAAAGGCCCTCTGGAAAAGAGTTCAAACAAAAGTTTTAAACTAGAGCCATTAGGGCATAGAGGTCTTCAAAAGTCCACAAAAATGTCCATAAGTCCGGGCAGAGAGAGGCCAAAAACAGTCTGTAGGCCACCGCTTGGGCGGCCAACGTGGAGGCCGGCGTAGAGACCGCCGCTCAGGCGGCCGACGTGGGGGCCGGCGGAGAGACCGCCGCTCAGGCGG
>VUQH01041475.1:35208-45744 GCA_015106775.1 Etroplus canarensis | reverse complement strand
CTACCTCCTTCGGGTTGCACCTCCTGTATAAGATATAGTCCACCTGTGTGCACCTTCCTCCACTCTTGTGGGTCACTCTATGTTCCTCCCTCTTCTTGAAATACGTGTTCACTACAGCCATTTCCATCCTTTTTGCAAAATCCACGACCATCTGTCCCTCCACATTCCTCTCCTTAACACCATACCTACCCAACACCTCCTCATCCCCTCTGTTCCCTTCACCTACATGCCCATTGAAGTCTGCTCCAATCATCACTCTCTCTCTGGGAATACTCTCTACCACTTCATCCAACTTACTCCAGAATTCCTCTTTCTCTTCTAACTTGCATCCAACTTGTGGGGCATATGCACTAACAACATTCAGCATCACACCTTCAGTTTCCAGCTTCAAAGTCATCATTCTGTCATTGTTTAGAAATTTCTTTCCATTTTTGTGTTTACAAATTTCTTGTTGGTAAAAGCAAACAAAATTCTCTGTTTTCATCTGTGAATTTTCTTTTCTAGGGGGGATTTTGGCTCCATAGCTATGAGGACTGAAAGTCAGTAGAAGCAAGACAGAGTACATGTGCTTAAATGTGGAGGCAGGTGGAATGGTGAAAATGCAAGGAGTAGAGGTGGTGAAGGTGGATGTGATTAAATACCTGGGATCAACCACTCAAAGCAATAGGCAGAGCACAAGAGAGGTGAAGGAGAGAGTGCAGGCAGGGTGGAGTGGGTGGAGTGTCAAGGGTGCTTTGTGACAGAAGGATAGCAGCAACTGACAAAAAGACAGGAAGCAGAGCTGGAGGTGGCAGAATTGAAGATGTTGAGATTTTCACTGGGAGTAACCAGGATGGACAGAATCAGAAATGAGTATTTCAGAGGGACAGCGCAAGTTGAGAAGTTTGCAGATTAAGTCAGAGAGAAAAGGCTGAGATAGTTTGAACATGTTCAAAGGAGGGATAGTGGATATATTGGACAAAGGATGTTGAGGATGGAGCTGCCAGGCAGGAGGAGAAGAGGAAGACCACAGGGAAGATTCATGGATGTAGTGAAGGAGGACATGCAGAGGGTTGGTGTGAGGGAAGAGGATGCAAGGGATAGGGTGAGATGGAGGCAGATGACCCACGGTCGCGACCCCTAAAGGGAGCGTCTGAAAGAAGAAGAAGCTTGGAGGACTGAAGACTAACTATTTATGTGACTATGTCCATACCAGTCACCACTTTTGAGGTTCAGCAAAATTAAGAGGATGAGACGCCAAGTGACAGATGTAGGCTATGATGCACATATTAATTTTTTTGAAAAATTCAGTGTATAGGCTGCACATTTTAAAAGTGGAAGAATGTCAGGAATAAATTACAACAAGCATAAATTAAAAATTTTTTTTTAAAAACATTAATTCGTAACTTTCCATGTTCATATTCATTCAGTTTTTTGACAAAGCCACAGGAAGCCACTGAAGATGGGCAAAAGAGTCCAAAGTGACTTTGGAACTGCAGGTTCAAGACTCATGGTTTAGGAAGTAAGAACTACTCAGATGGGTGCGGTTAGCTCTAGGCACCAAAAGCTACTCAGGTTTAGTCAATAAAAAACACTTTGTTAGTTTTAAGCAGTAGTGTCCACTATAGCGCAGTGGGTTGTGCATTTGCCTTACAAGCAAAAGGTCCCTGGTTTGATTCCAGGTGGTGACACAAGTCCCTCTCTCTATGAAGGGTTGTGTCAGGAAGGGCATCTGGTGTAAAACCTCTGTCAAATTACCAATACAGATTATCTGGCTGTGGTGATTACAAGGGAGCAGCTGAAAGGTAGGCAATAAAACCTACTCCTTTAGATTTAGGCATTAAGAATTACTCAGTACGGTTTAGGTAATAAAAACTACTCAGTTATGGATAAGTAATACAAGTGCTTCATTAGGGTTAGGCAATAAATGTATTTGGCCAATAAAAAGTGCTTAGTTAAGGTTAGAAGAAGATCAGTTGACAGTTTTTTCAAACCTCTGTTTTCTTGGTTACCGGCGTCACTCGGTCCCTGAAGCGTCTCAACAACAAACAAACTACAGGCATGAAATATACTTCTTACTGAAAGACATTAGGATTAAAAATGTGCTGACGGAAATAAAAACACAGGTCAATATGTAGCCATGTCCAACGAGTAGTTTACTTTTGTGCGACCATTTCACATTTTGCCATGAGACAAGGGTGGTGAATGTTAAACAGTGGAAACAAGGATAATTTAATATAAAACTCCTCATGACTAGTTGCAGGTCCCTTTCTTCTTTGCCTTGACAGCTGAGAGTGAGCCAGAATAACTTCTTCTCCACTAGAGGATAAACCCACATTACACAGGTTGAGCAATCACACACTTTGATCCAAGCTGTTGTTTTCAGTAGGCTGCCTTGACGCCCGCACACTGTACTTTAATTTCCTCAGGAGTGTAGCGAGCCGGAATCTCTGAGGCACAAAATTAAAAAACTGGAGCCTTGATTAACAGTTGTATTAAAACAACACCAGAGGTGTGGATCCAGGCGCACTGAACTGCACAGTGCCACCTGATAATGACAAACACCTAATGAGAACACATTCAGTCCGTAAAACTGCAGATGTGTTAATATTAGACAGGGTTGTTGTTTTGTTCATGATCTTAAATAAGAAATACTTTGTGTATCCCAAAACAGCAGCAGACAAAACATGACAACCAACTTAGTTCAATAGAATAAATACACTACCACAGAACAAAACAAAGGGAACTCAATTAAATAGAAACTACAAAAAAAGTAATTCAATAAAACAAAATCTAAATACGACAGATGAGGGTTTTAGATATAACATGAATGCAAGTTTTGTGACATGAGGTGGTAAAGATTTTCTGCATCTGTCCACAGATGATGGAGAAAGTGTCTGGCCACATGTCCAGTAGACGCTTCAGGGGGTGGCCAGAATTCATTAATTAGACGTAGCAATTCACCACAGGCACAGCCATTTGGAAGATTTCTTTCAGCTGATGGAAGAATCCAAACAGCGTGCTAAAACACCAACGGCAATGACAAATTCTCTCAGCAATATGGACGCATTTCACAGCTAACAGTTCAATATTAAAGACACTAGCAATAACATGTCCGAGATTACTCCACTTTTCAATCACAACTAGTGCAATCCTTCCACATCTCCTCCTTCTGCTCAGGTTAATATTCTACCCAAAAAGTCCTGAAGCCAGTTACAGTCACATTGTGGTTCGTGAAGTGTAACCGTATGCCACAACACTCCATGAAGCACATCAAACTACACTTACTGTGTCCTCTTTGGTCTTTATAAAATAAAATAAGACAACTTCCCAACAATAGCCAACGTTTCGCTGGTGTTTCATGGTAATTTCATGCCCTGACACACTAAAAAAGGCAGTGCAATGTATTCTGCTGTCAACTTTTTCAGGCAAGACTTTTTATTTAAGAAAACAAAACTCCAACTGGGATAAAACATTTAATCGTGGTTTAAGCAATATAATTACTGTTAAGGTTAGGCAAAAAAGTACCTTTGTGCTGCTGTAGATTACATTTGAGAACTATAAAATAACAGCTGAAAGTTTGAAAATCTAGCTGCTGGTACTTTGCTATATGTTAACACTGAAATCTCATATAGTGTGTGAACATAGGAAGTTGAATATAATTAAGTTAACTAGTTTTTATCATTTACTTATGCTTAGAGAAAAGCTTGAAACACAAATTTTCAAATAATCCCTTTAGATATTAAGTCAAGCAAACATTGACTTAATGGATAAAACGATCCAACAGAAAGTGACAGAACACTATTTGAGACACTGTAAGTGTCACATTTACATAGATCATTGCAAACATTTTAAATACATAAGATAGAAAATAAATATTAGCCTCTCAATGCGAATTAATCTGCTGTGGCGACCCCTTGGGGAGAATACAAGGGAGAAACTGAAAGAACATTTTAGTGTCTCAAAGCGCCATTTTCTTTTCTGCCAAGAAGCGTTAAACTGCAGAGTTATTGTTGAAGGTGTTAGAAAAAGCCACTCGGAAAGATTTTTTCCATTTTTATCCCAATATTTTCTTTTAATATGCTCACTGTCACAGAGCCATCATGTTGTTGTAGCCCCAAACAGGTGACTGCATCTATGGGATCACATCCTACAGTAAGGAAAATAGTTTTTGACTGCTAGATACATATCACTTTGGAATGTACTTTATCAATATCAAATAATTTATTCAGGCCAAATCCCAGCAAATTTGGAGTTCACAACTCCAGCCTTTCCCCCATGAGACCTGAACATAGCACGACTTCTGATTCTGTCCCTCAGGCATGAACTGCCCAATCAGAAGAGAGGCTGCTGACCTCTGGGCCAGTATACAGCCATGATTAATAGGCTCAATGGAAGATTTATGGCTCCAGCAAGAATGAGAGAGAGTGAAATAAAGGGAGCATGTGTGTTTTTTCCCTCCTTTTTCCAATTTTAGCCACAAACTACACTCTGCTAGGCAGACAAACTAAGGCAGGGTTAATGAGTTAACATGAGACTGCTTCCCACATTAGCATGTAAATTTAGAGTTAAGTGGAAAAGCCTTGTTTAGAATCAATTTTTACTCAGATATGCATCTTTATTATAGACCAATGGGGTATTACTGCATACACAAGCACACAAGCTGAGACGAGTGCTCATGTGCAATATGATGTATGCTATAATGTGATCATACAAATCGCATAAAAAGTTGTCTACATATGTGCATAATTATATATGCATATATAACTACCCATACAGACAGGGATAGAAAGAGGCAAACCCGATGGATTGCAAATAAAAACATACGTAGAAAAGCACCCAATGTGTTTGAGGTTGCAGTTCTCAGAAATGAAACTTTGGAGGCAAATATGTCTGAGTGAAGGGCTTTCCATATCATCCTTCATCTGCACTCAGTACTGTTGATTAATATGTCAAAGAAGGAAAGAAAGAAATGACAGCTGAAGTGCTGACAGCCTTCAAAGTGTCACCTTGGGTCTCTGCGATGCTTTGCAGGTATTTGTTCAGCATCAAAACAAATTCAAAACAATTTAAAAACTTGGTCTACATTTTAACTTCATGGATGGATGATTGCCTTCAGTTTGGTTTGTGTTAAATGGTGGCTTTGGTTGCTACAAACCATAATAACTCTTTAAGTTCAGTTGTTTATTCAAATATAGCAAGACAGCGAAGGACCCTCTACTTCATCCATCATGACTGCTTAATGTTGATTAGTACACATTATCGTGAACACACACACCCTCTGGGTCTTTTTTGGTGTAAGCGAGGAGAGGCTCAAAAAGGTATTTGAAGGCTGCTGTTCTGGTGAATCTGAACAACAACAATAAAGCTGCACTGGCCTATGGCTCTGGTCTTTGTGTAATGCTCCTCCAAGCCTTCCATTAGAATAGAGGACAGTGGCCTGGAAGACATCTCATAATAGCTACAGCCTGACAGCAGTAATGTTTCCCTCTGCAGCACTTGAAGGAGCAGATGGTGTAGCGTTGCTATCTACTACCTAAAAGATAAACAGCCATCTGTAACGAGTTAGAACACACTTTTTAATTAGAAGATCGCCCCCGTGGTGTAGTGGTTTACATTAGTCTTAAAAGTGAAAGGTCCCTGATTCGATTCCATGTGGGAAAAAACAAACCCCTCTCCCCATGGAGGGTTGCATCAGGAAGGGCATCTGGTGTAAAACTTCTGCTAAATTACTCATGTGGATTAATCCACTGTAGTGACCCCTTCAGGAGAATACAAGGGGGCAGGTGAAGGTAAATTTTTCATCGGCCATTTTAAGCCAGATTTTTCTGGTGTGGATATCAACGTGTCCTTGGCAGAGGTATTGAACCCTGAATTGTGTGTGTGTGTGTGTGTGTGTTCAATCACTTACCAATATCATACTTAAGTGATACTCAAACTATTCTGAATAGTTCATATTTTTAAAGGGGTAAAAGTATTTGCAGGATATCATACAAGTTCACAAATAACTGTCAAATGCTTCATCCTCGTGCATCCATGTGTGAAATTTAAAACTGTCTTCATGCTCAAATATAAGAAGTTAAAGAAGGTTGAAAGAAGGCAGACAATCCGCTGCGGCGACGCCGAACAGGAGCAGCCGAAAAAAGAAGAAAAGAGATGGATAACATGAAAGTCAATGTCTGTGCAAATAAAGTAACCTTTTCATGACATGACACTGCTGTTGCAAAGGTTTGGTTGGTTAACTTTAGTGGAAGATTTTCAGTTTGATAAAGAGATATAAAACTATTCTTTTTCTTGTTAGCAAGTTTATCAGTGATAAGTAGGTTTTTTTCAGTGCCAGGACCCACCAAGGACTTAAGTATGGGGGCACACCAGAAGCCTGGAGAGGAGCCAGTTTACCGCAAGCACCGCTGAGGTGCCCCTGAGCAAGGCACCCAACTCCCACAATGCTCCTTGGCACCTGCACTTCTCCCACTTCTCATGCATGTCATTATTTTTCTATGTGTGTTTGTGTGTAAATGTATAAGTGTGTCTATATAACAACAAGAGTGTTGAGATTTGGTTGCAATGTCCCCATTAGGGATCAATAAAACATATATCTTATCTTAATGTGGAAGAAGTACCTTTAACCAAGAACCTGAGAGAACTTTGTTTAACTTTCATTTTGAAACTACTTTTCATTAATAAGTAGACACTGACAAAAAGCTGCTAGCTGACATTTATTAAATGATGAAATGTTTGCTGGGACGTTTGCTTCTCTGAGTCAGTACCTTCAATACAGTTGCTGCATCTAAAATTGGCAGTTCAGGTAAAGTCAACATGCAGTAGCTGGGGCAAAACAGCGCAAGACATGTCATTAAAAGTGACATTATTGTACTTATTGTTCACTAACATAGCAATCTTCTTAAAAAAATATATTAGCTACATGGTTCTGTGGAACATGTGGGTATGATTTTTGGTAGTGGATCCTTTAGGGTTTTCATTTGTAGTCCACTTATAGTCCTAATTTTATCAAGTTCGAGCAGATTTTGGTTGCACGCAGGAAAACAATCTGTGTGGAGAGAAAAACAGCGATGCATTTGCCAAAATGCATTCTCACAAACATTAGCTATGGACTTACAACTATTTTTATTATTTAATTTTTTAAAGGATTGGTGTGTGATACTTAGTGCCATCTACTGGTGGGAATGCAACAGCTGAATACTTGTCCTCGCCCACTATCCAAATGTGTTAAAGAATCTACAGCAGCCGTCAAGATATGGAATAGAGTCTTCCACAGCCATATCCACATGCATTTGCAGCAAAAACTGGACTCTTACCTGCTGTCATGCTGCATACATAAAGTTTTTTTTTAATATTATACCTTCTTCTGTTATCTTCTTATTCATATTTATGTATAATGAACAGAGTGCCTGTAATGCGAGCAATTTCTCCCCTGAGATTAATAAAGTATTCTGAGTCTGATTCTGATTCTGTGCACATAGTTATAATCAGGAATTAGAAATACAATCAAATTAAGAGTTAGAAGTTAGAAATTCCACTGTTATATCAGAAGAGTAATAGATTATAGCTGGCGAGTGATGATAGCTGTTTTGCACTGTGATAGCATTTTATAGTAAACCCTGGCAGAAGCATGAAAGTAAGTCTGTTTGTCCTTTCTGAGCTATTGTAGAGACATGGTGGCACCGATGGAAAGGGACCCGACAACATTGTATGTTTAAATATCATTTCACTAGTGAACAAAAACATAATTATCCAAGAGTGATTTTACACTTTAAAAAGCAAAAATATGTATGTCAGGTCATTTCTGATAACAGATCACCTTAAATCTGAGGCACCATACCTTTAAAATATCTGCATTTGTAAATTGTGTTCTCTTATAGGCTGCCATGAAGCTTTACTATGGATCCAAATAAGCAGTCTCAACAAAGAACCTGGAGAATGTTTCTATTTCAGAATAGCCTGAGTCGATTGTTTGAACTGGTCAAAGCCAGCACTGTGCCTGTGAGTATAATTAATTAATGTGGTGGTTTGTAAATTTGCTGCATAAATCATATCAGTTAATGGAAGTCAGTTTTTCTACTGAGCACACTGGGCACTCAGATTGCCAAAACAGTGGGCTACTTCAGGATATTATATTTTATACATTTCCCATGTTGTTTACATGAACTAATTAGACCGTTTGCCTGAGAATATGAATACTTCAGTTTTTAGCCATTTTAACAGTCTGCTGTGTGGAAATACAGTAAAAACCGAGAGCAAGAAGAGTGCCGAGGGCCACAAACACACACACAAGATGAATGCGAACAGAACATCTCATACTATTGTTGTTTCAAATCGTGCATTTGAATGGTGCAATGAAAAATGTCTTAGTTTCCCCCACTGTAATTAGTCACTCATGCAGCCAAACTGAATTATAAGTCTTCATAAACCAAAACAATGTGGCCCCACTCTTTAATTGCCTGTTTGGGTATTTATCTATATGAGAAAATAGTTATAATTGCTAACAGTGTGTATGCCAATTTTCAGTCATTAAGACAGATGGAGCAGTCTCCTTTAAGGAGGGAGGTGAACCATAAGTGCTTTGATGTGGCTTTGTGGCTTACAGAAGGAAATCAGCTAGAAGCCGTAATTTAATATCACTGAAAGAGTCTTCCTTTCTTAATCAGTGGTACTTCCTTTCAGAATAGGTTAAGAGAAAGCTGGAAAGACTCATAATTTTTATTTGCACCTGTTACAAATGACCTACCATTACTGGCACATCATATCATAGTAAAAGTTTTTTTGCAGTCAGTTTTTAAATAGGCGTATATTCTGCCGTGGAAAAATAGTCTGTGAAAGTGAAAGGAATTATTAATTTCATACAATTTTAGAGCCCTGTGGTGACAAGAGGCAGTACTGTGGTGAGCTTCTCTTTACTTTGTTAAATCATTGTACTATTCAGCATTGTTAAAACTGCACAGGAATATTTTAACCTATTTTATTCTTTAAAAAAAAAAAAAATCACCTCCATTAAAAAACTAAATGATCCCAGAAATTCAAATCACCACTCAAATTCTTTTCTGAGTGGTGCGAAGTGGCTGAGATGAGAATTAGCATTGTTGTGGCATCTTGGTTACAGGAAAGAATCGTTGCCCCAAGTGGAGGAGTTCAAGTATCTTGGGATCTCGGTCACAAGTGAGGGGAGAGTGAAGTGGGAGACTGACAGACGGATTGGTACAGTGTCTGCAGTGATGTGGATGCGTGAACGCCATGGCGAAGCCAGACCTGAATGTGAAAGTGAAGCTGCTGATTTACCTTCACCTACACCCACAAGCTCTGGGTAGAGCGTGAAACAATGATATTGTGGATACAAGCAGCAGAAATTCGTTTCCTCCTAAAGCTGCCTGGGCTCAGCCTTGGAGATAGGGTGAGGAGTCGGAGGGGACTTGGAGATAGGGCTGCTCCCCCCCTTAAAAAGGTGCCGGTTGAGGTGTTTCAGGCATGTCCTCCTGGGAGGAAGCCCAGGACACGCTGGAGAGACTACATCTGTCAGCTGGCTTGGGAACGCCTCGGTGTTCCTCTGGAAGAGCTAGAAGAGGTGGCCAAGTGATGGTTTAAATAAAGCCTGAGTTAAAGGCAGCAATGGAGTAATCTTTTGTGAGGTGTGCATCACTGTTTCAGTGTGTGCGTGCAGCCAATGGCACGCTGATACATACAGAGCAGCTTGGTTAACACTGCATTTTGTTCTCTGTCTTATATTTCTATATGTTTCTGCTCTCTCTGCCTGTGTTCACTTGTTAAGTAACTTGCTTCTCATTTACACAGTTAATAGCAAGGATATTTTATGTTTTTTTTTACCAGAGAACAGCTTCAGGATAAATCAAGTACCACAAAACACCCATTTACACATGAGAAGGGCAGGCACGGCTTTGATAATGAAAAAAAAGATGTTCTAACAGTGACTCCTTAAGACCAGAGACAAGGGCAGCTGATTCATTTCAGAAGAAAGGGGGCCATTACATAAACAAGGCAAAACAGGGAGTCAAAAGAGCGGGAGTCAGATCTTAACAATGAAAAACATCTGTTTTGCAAGCTTAGCCAACGCCATCAATACATTTACTTCCATGCCCAGCCGGTGTTGGTAATTTAAGGCAGTCCAGCGTCTTCACAATGGGGACGAAACAGCGGAATGACGGATGAAATATATTTGTAGCATGATGTAATTTACAAGCATTGTTGGTTAATAAAGCCGTCTCCACGGGAGACCAAGCCAGCAGACTAGCCAAGGGGTTCCAAGACTGATTACACGGAAACATAACCACTGGCCAACAATACAAAGACAGCAACACCCCAGCTGTCTTCTCTCACTGAAAGTCGGTGAAGAGAAAAGAAATAAAAGTAACCAGCCACTTCATTTGGTATACCTGTTTAACTGCTCGTAAATGAAAATATCAACCAGGCAATGGAATGGCAGCAACTCAACACATTGTACAAGGCATGTATTCTGACTAACACTGAGCAACACTTTTTTTTTTTTTTTTTTTTGGGGGGGGGGGGGGGGGGGGAATTTTTTAA
>VUQH01041475.1:18198-35188 GCA_015106775.1 Etroplus canarensis | reverse complement strand
TTTGTGTTTTTTTAATTTTTTTTTTTTTTTTTTGGGGGGGGGGGTGGTGGATGGAAATTTTACAGCATCAAACAGAGAGGTTGATTTCTTTTTTTGATCCCTAAGTTTTCAGCAACAACCATTAAACATTAAAGAGAGCCGTAGAGATCAGTTTCTCCACTTGAAGGCAGGAAAAGATAGTGAAATGAAGAGAAGCTACAAAAAGCTATGTGATTTAGCAGTTAGAACTTCCATGCTTTGGTCAGCTTTTACTGAGTAGAATGTTTTCAGGGTTATGGTTGTCTCAGTCATCCAAAAGCATTCTGGTAAATGTATGAAATCAGCAGCTCAGTGGGAATGTTGCTAATGCTGATTGCCTCAAAACACGCATGCAAGCACCTTCCAGGATGGGTACATACCTTGGTGACACTCAGGGCAACATCGGCTGTCCTGCTCGACAGCCAGGGTGCCAATAGGGCAAGTAGGGCAGGACGTCAAATAACAGGTCACCTGACCATCACGGCATTCACACTCACGGCAGCTGCCATCCACCCAACGAGCCAGGTTCTAAAACAGAGAGAAAATTGTTTTCATGGCTGTTAAAAGAAAAAAGTTGACGCTCTCATTGTGCTTAAAGTGTGACTGTGGTTAAGACCGTTACAGAGGCTGGACAGAAAGTTGAAAACCCTGAAACGACTGAGGATTTTGACTTTAAAGAAGCCCATTAACAATTAAAAAGGATGCCACACAGAGAAGGCACTGAGCTGAATGCTAATCAGCTGCATGTGTCAGTTTTAAAAGAACCCTGACAGTCACGACTTTTATATACGTTTTTAAAACAGAATGATTGAACTGACAGAGGCCCACTGAGGGGAGATATTCAAACAGAAAACAGGAGGAATGTCAATCACAAAGGGAAAAAGACATTTCACATAGAAAACTGAAGGGTTTTCTTAAGAAATCCCACAGACGTTCCCAACTTTCTGGTGGGCAGACTGGGAACAAAGCAAGAAACACAGCTAAACCAAACCTTTTATTAAAAAAAAATAAAGTAATGACCTGGCTTTTACAGCAAAGCTACAAATTTATTAAAAATACGTACATCACAGCAGCACAGAACCTGCGGCTGTGAACATCAGAGACCTTCAGTGTTTGTTATTCCCCCAGGTATAACAGCTAGTCTTAAATTTAGGCACAGATCATTTTCCATATTCACAGATAAGATTTTTCCCTCAGCAGTTGTAAACTGAACTGTTATAAAATACAGAAAGCACATCTTCAACATCTTTGATGTACAAACAAATTCACGCATTCCTTAGTAAATAAAAATATCATTGCAATAGACTAGTATACATGGCAAAAATCAAAATGAATATATTGCTGTTTAGGTGAAAGTGGACTTAAAGTCCCAGTATGATTTAATCCTCTTGAGTTGAATCTGATCACCTTTCTGTGCAAATGTGAGAAGAAAAAAATCAAAATAATTTGGTTAGCCTAGTTTAGGATTAAGAATAAAAGCAGGATGAAAACAGCGAGCCTAACTCTGTCCTTAACACCTTTAAACACTTTCAAATTTAAAAAAAAAAATCCTGTTTGAGCACTGTGTACATGAACCTAAATTTAAAAACATAGTACGGCGATTATGGCAGAACTACTTTATATAGACAAAAGTTTTAGGTCAACTTCATGTTACAAATCCAGGAGCTTTTATGACATCCCATTTTAAAGCTAATAACATGGATTTGGTCCTCTCTTTGCAGCTATAACAGCTTCCACTCTTCTAGGAAGGTTTTCTGTAAGATTTTGAAATGTGTCTGTGGGAATTTTTGCCCATTCATCCAGAAGAGCATTTGTGAGGTCAGACACTGATGTTAGCTGAGATGGCCTGGCTCACAGTCTCCATTCCAGTTTATTCCAAAGGTGTTCGTTAAGGTTGAGGTCAGGGTTCTGTGAGGGCCAGACAAGTTCTTCCAAAAAAACCTCATTCAACCATGCCTTTACGGACCTTGCTTAGTGCACTGGAGCACAGTTATGCTGGAAAAGAGAAGGGCCTTTCCCTAACTATTTCCAAAAAGTTGGAAGCACTGAATTGTCCAAAATATCTTAGTAAGGTAAAGCATTAAGATTTCCCTTCACTAGAACTAAGGGGCCCAGGTCAGCCCCAGAAAACCATTCCATAGCATTACCCCTCCTCTACCAAAATGTACATCTGGCACTATACAGTCAGACAGACCATGTTCTTCTGGCATTTGCCAAACCTGGACTCATTCAACAGACTGCCAGATAGAGAAGCATGATTCATCACTCTACAGACCATGTTTCCACTGCTCCAGAATCCAGTGCTGACATGTTTTACACACTCCATCCAACGTTTGGCCTTGCGCTTGGTGATGTAAGACATGCATGCAGCTGCTCATCCATGGAAACCCATGCCATGAAGCCCCCGGCACACAGCACAGAGGAGGTTTAGAACTCTGAGACAGCAGATTGATAGCAGCTTTTACACAAAATGCTCCTGAGCATTCGGCATCTCCGTTCTGTAACATTACATGGTCTGCCACTGCATGACTTCCACTTTGCAATAATACCACTGTTACATTCCCCAAGAATGTCATGCAATGAGTGCGCTGTGCTGCTTCCAGGGCCTCGGCATCTTATTGGTCCCTAGTGTTCCTCCCCCTCTTTTGCAGTGGCTGGGCATTGTGCTCCTGCAGCCACTGAGCACCTTCCAAGGGCTATATAAGCAGGTGGCCGCTGCACTTCAGGGCTTTTTGGCCATTTTGGTTCCACAGAGCACCATGCGGTTCTGTGAACTCACAATTAGTTTGCTCCTTATTTTTGTGGCTTTATTTTGTGATAAGTTGCCAGCGTTTCCTTGTGTTGCTAGAAAGCTGAGTTGTAGGTTTGTATTTTCCTTTTCCTAGTTAGTTAGTTATCTGTGCTTTTGTTCTACTTTAGGGATGTTTATTTGATATTTTGGCCTTGGCTATCCCTGAAGTTACCTGTTGCTTCCTGAATAACACCCCGGCAATAAACTTTCCTCAAACTGACCCAATCTGTCTCCTTGTGTTCTCCCATCTGGTGCAGTTTTACTCCCTGCACCCCTAGACCAAACTCGGGGATGTACTAACAACCACTTACAGTTGATCACAGAGTATCTAGGAGGGGAAGAACTTTCACTGGCTGACTAGTTGCAGTGGTGGCATTTGAACGGGATAAATCCATTCCAACAACCTCTAGTCTCAGTACAAGGCTGAACACTTTCTTCATGATGAACTCTGCAGATTTCTTTCACTTGTAGCTGATATTCTTTTAGTCTCCAAACCTTCACAAAGTAAAACTGATTTAGTCAAACATCACAAGCGCCACATATGTATGGTACACGTCTTAGCTGGGATGGTGTGTGGGATGTTTTGGCTCCTGCTTACTGTGATCCCGCGCATGACTCCAGAAAACCTTGGCTCAACAGGACACGTCATATTCATATCTTATGTATCGCCATTATTTTGTCTGCTTTTTAATGCAGGCCAGCTTGGAAAACCAACATGTTTCCACAACTGCTTATTTATTACAATAAAAGCTGTAATAAAATGTTCCCATTTGGACCAATCACATCTGAAAATAAACAGTTGAAATCAGTTTCTTTTCTTCTTGTTTCCTATAAATAGTCTGTTAATGTTCCTTTAAATCAACCCGAATATAAGTGTTGAGTAAACACAGCACATTATTCTAACTCATTAACTTTCCAAGCTGTTATTTTCCATGTCACTCAGGAATTCAAACCAGTAATCATCCAGTCACAAACCTGCAGCTTTAACCTTTCGCAGAGTCTCTCCCAGAAGAGGAAAACACCAAAGCTGATACACCCATGTATTAATGTGTGTAGGCCCGTAATAAATATGCAGTATCTATTTGTTTTTGTTTACTTCTGGTAAGATTAATTCCTCATGGAGACAAAGAACAGTCTATTCAAAAAGGATAATAGTTCTTTCTACACTCACTCAGAGCCGCAGCCTTGGCTCACCATCCTGCAGCATTACACTAGCATCACCCCAATCCACGGGGAAAAAAATTAAAGCTTTGGATTCTACTTTTCCATGTCTAGTCTATGAATAATGAAGCTGATGAACCTCTAAACAAAAAAAACAAAAAAGACCTAAACAGCCCTGAGTAATTTCAGAGCTCTGTCCTAAAACACATATTTATTCTATCTGAATACAACCATAATGTTTAGTGTTGAATTTGCATTTGTATACAACTTAGTCATGTATCTCTTTCTGTAACAGCCTCATCTGCAGCGAGACTTTATGCCACTGTGCTCTTAGGAAAATGCAGAGTTTACAGACGCCCTGTGGAGTCTTCCTCTCACCCACACAGCAAGATTTCTTGCCTGATTTTGCAATTTTCCATCTTGTTTACATACAAACACGCAAAAGTAAAATCCGAATCCATGATAGAATTACCTTGTAGGATTTCCCCTTGTACACACAGGAAGGTTTCACAGAGGAACACTCCAGGCAGCATTTCCCTGTCAGGTTAACGAGCTCTGATCCCTGAAACAGAGAGGAAATCTACATTTTATCAAATTCACAACATGAAATTACAAAACTTCCTACTTTAACAGCAAGCAGACACTATAACCCAACAGAAAAGGAATTTAGAAATGATAAAGGAAGATAAAGGAGATTAAATTAAATACCTGAAACTAAGCCAGTATGCCTCCGCCTTAAATTTGACCCTGTGTGACCTTGAGCTTGGACCCCACAAGCTTGTAAATGTTATCAGATCTTCTACCCATCACAGGTATTAACTGCTAAGTTTGAAAAAGATCCAGCAAACAAGTCAGCTCCTGTAGTAGAACATTTTGTAATGGCCAGACAAATGTACAGACCTCAACAACGGTATCAGTTCTTCTACCCACCATGTTGATTAACCACACAAGCATCGACAAGAATCCAGGAGTCCAGTCAGCTTCTATGACAGCTCTATTTACCCCCACGACCTTTGACCCCTTGACCCTAAAAACATAATTATTGTAATAATTAAGTACACAAAATTTGGCTCTGATCCAGCTGCCCAGTTCCAGCTCCTACAATAGCAACATTTTTTTTATGTGCCTGTGTTACCTTGAGTTTTGACCCTACAATCTCATAAATATTATCAGATCTTATACCCATCACGGGTATCAACCACACAAAGTGTGGAAAAGATCCAGCAAACACGTCAGCTCCTGTAGTGGCAAAGAATTTCTATCAGCGAGAAGGATAACCTGAAAATATAATGTCCCCGGAGCAGAGGCATAATAAAGCTGTGACAAATGAGGAGCAAACCTTTCATTCAAGCTAATGATGTCGTAAGCCCACAGGCCTTTCAATTTTAAGAAAAAATAAAACTTGAAAATAAAAGATGCAGGTCATGCTGGTAATATCCCACTAATGCAATTTGCTAAGTCTAGAAGTCCTTTCCATTATAGCTGGTACATTATTAATGCTGGAATCATAAACTGCCCTATATAACTATACTGCAATGCCTTTTTCTGCCTACTGACACACATATGTCATTAAACCCATAACCTTGCCTTAATTGTTTTACACACTGACACACACAGAGACAGACACACATACACAGTGGAAATTGCATGGCTCTGATCTTCTTAGCATGGTGACCTTGATCAATTCAAAGCTGGACAAATGCCAGTTCTGCTACTTAGAGCTAACGACACTTACCAGCTGTAATTATCACCATACAGCATGATTAATGAGGGTATATTTGGTCATGCTCAGGGTTATTAAGGCAATATTATTAAATCTGCTTGATGTAAGAAAACATTGGATGAGGTTTCACATTGATGTGGCATGGAGCCCAATGTGGGAAAATAAAAGAAACTATGGAAACACTGGCTAATAACTTCATAATAACAAATCCTTTCGGTTCTTTTGTCAGGACGCACTCACCTGCCTAAAGTCCTACATTCCTAACTGGGTCAAGTCTAACCTTTGATGTCTTCACATGAAGGCTACCACTGCTTCTGTTTTGTTCCAAGGCAAGTTAAACGTAGGACTTTTGAAAAGTGTTTTGATATCACTTTAAATTGAATTTCAGACCAAACTCATGGCAGCAATAAACATCAAAAACATCAACACAGATGTCAGCTCAAAATGAAAAATAAGGGGAAAATGGGACATCTTGGCTGAGTTTGACACTGTCCAAATTGTTAAAGTGAAAAGAAATCGCAAAATAATCTTTGGTTCAAACTATTTCTCATTAAAATGGCATCTTTGTATTTCATTTGACTAACAAGCATGCTGACCAACGAGGCCTTCTTCTTCATCGTTGTGCTCAGTGTTTCAGTGTGTTGCAAAACTGGCTTAGTCCATAATGTAGTACAAACTATTACATGATTTGTGTATAAAGCACAAAAACCAAAAGCCAGAAAACATCATAGTTTTCAGTCTAAAAACAGTATCTTAATAATGTGGTTGATTTTGGTGATTTACAGTCAGGGCCATCGAATTTGGACAATGACACAATTGTAATTTTGCCTCTGTGCACCAGCATAGTGGATTTTAAATCAAACAGTTAAAATGTGATTGAAGTGTAGACTTTCAGCTTTATTTCAAGCAGTTTGACAAAAGAATTGCACTAACCGTTTAGGGATTACAGCCATTTCTAGTCATACTGTTGTGCCTCATTTTCAGAGGCTTAAAAGTAATTGGACAAACTAATATAATTTTAAGGATTGTTTTCAATACTTGGATAAAAATCCTTTGCAATCAATGATTGCCTGAATTCTAGAACCCATGGATATCACCAAATGCTGTTTCCTCCTTTGATTTGCTCTGCCAGGCCTTTTCTGTTTTCAATTGCTGCTTGTTTGTGGGTCTCTCTCTGCCTTCAGTTTTGTCTTCAGTAAATTAAAAGCTGCTCTATTGGGTTGAGATCAGGTGACTGAATTGGCACTAAAGAATGTTCAATTTCTTTGCCTTGAGAAACACTTGGGGTGCTTTTGCAGTATGCTTTGGCTCATTATCCATTTGCACTGTGAAGTGCCATCTAATCAGATTTGCAGCATTTGGCTGAATCTGAGCAGAGACTATAGCCCTGTACACTTCCAAATTCATCCTGCTACTTCGATCAACAGTCACACCACTGGTGACCCGGTTCCAATGGTAGCCATACATGTCCATGCCATAACATTGCCTCTACTATGTTTGACAGATGATGTGGTATGCTTCAGATTGTGAACTGTTGCCTTCCTTCTCCATACGTTTCTCTTTTTCCCATCTTTTTTGTACAAGTTCATCTTGGTTGCATTTGTCCAAAGAATATTTTCCAGGATTAGGCTGGGTCTTTTTTAAAGTTTTCTACCAAAGTCTCAATCTGGTCCTCCTTTCTTGAGTGTAACCAGTGGATTGCACCTTCTTGTAAACCTCCTGTGCTTACATTCAGGAAGGTGCTTCTTGATAACATACTTTGACAATGATAAACCTACCTCCATGAGAGGTTTCTTGATTTGCTTAGATGTTAGGAAGCGGTTTTCCTTAAGCAAGTTAAAGAATTAGTGATCATCAGCTTTAATTGTTTCCAGGCCTTATGCTGTTGCTGAGCAAGCCAGTGCAACCAGACTGTTGATTTGGCCAATCCTAAATTTTTATTATCTGTCTGATGAATTTATTTTAGTTTTTCAGCCTAATGATGGTCCTCTTCACCTGCACTGACTGAAATACAAGTTCAGCACTTGGAATCAACATCAGATTTGTTATCTGCTCAATTTGTCAAGAAATAATGAGAGAACAGGCCTCACCTGGCCATGACACTGCGTGTCACTAAATTGCTCCATTACTTTTGAGTCTGAAAATGGAGGACTATGCTTAACAATGGCTGAAATTCCAAAACAATTAACGTAATTCTCTTGTCAAACCCCTTGAACTAAAGCTGAAAGTCTGCACTTTGATCACATTTTGACTGTTTGATTTAAAAACCACTGTGGTGGTACAGAGATGTAAGACAGAGCCATTGTGAGCTAAAAAACTTTTTAGCAATGTGACCAAAATATTTGAACAGACTTTAAGACAATTTAATATTTTGTCAATGGAGTGACATTTAATTACCACTTTCCTGAACTCCATGACCACTCAAAGCAATTGCACTTCAAGCCATATTCACACAGTGCTTTGTTATTTTAGGCATATATTTTTGGTTTAATGCATTATGTACAACATATGCAATCACACACCCACAGATGCATCAGGGTGCAATTTGGTGTTGGTGTAGTATTTAAGGACACTTCAACATATGGATTGAAGGGCTAGAGAGCAAACCAAAGCCACAGCCACCCAAAAATGTTATTGGTAAATGCATTTTTAAGAGCTTCTATACTTTTTAGGGACATTGATATTATTTCTGGCTTAAAAGATGGATGCATTCAGGGTGGGCATGGGCGTCATTTCAGCCTGGTGTAAGTTTAGTGTAGCTGAATGTAAGTCATATTTTTTTGTCTAGTGACAGGCTCTAGGGCTGAGTTTCTTTCACACATCATTAGTTTCATCTTGTCTTTCAATTTACTTCATCTTAACTGAGCGAATCATCTGTGATGGAAGCAGCCAACCTTATAACCTCAAATGATCACCCTTCCTCCCATTCCACCCGATCTGTAAATTTAAAGCGATAAATTTCACTGCAGCAAATGCAGGAAACTGAGCAAAGTAACTGTGACATCTTCCATTAACTTTTAAGTAGCCCATCTGAAAGCCAGGAAATGGGATTTCGGGGTGCTGACATGTTGCATCTTTGGGGCAAGGGTTTGAGAACAAGGGTAGAAAAGGTTAAGCAGGTGGGGTCTGCAGGAAAAGCATGCTCACAGAGATTTATATGATCACAAAGTAAGCCTGGGAGCTGTGATAATGCTGCTAACCAAAAAAAAAGATCAAAAACACACGAGCAAAAATTAGGCAAATGCCGAGAACAGTTATTAGCTATTGGAGGAAACATTAGGGGTAATTATGTTAAGAAAAGCAATACAGCCTAGGTGACATACATTAGTGCATTCATTACAAGCTTGGATTTAAACTGAATGTGGAGTTTAACCTTATTTTGCAGTCAGCTTCCTGAGGAAAAACACTCTCTGTGTCCAAATGACTCAGAAAGTTTTATACATGCAGCTCTGTTGGCAACAATAGCTGTGAGGAAAGAGCTCCATTTTTACAATACATTAGTAACAACATTTGAATGACAAAAGCATGATTTAAATACAACAAATGAATATAAATAAGCTTTGTTTTGTTTTGGGTTTTTTTTATCAGAAAGGTATTCAAGATTTTAGAAATCTTGCAGGCTGGGAAACATTATTTACATACTATATCTATCCTTAATTAAATTTCCACTCTATTAACTAAACTAAGCCAAACAAAATGAGACTGCTTAATGTGTCTAGACCAGTGGTGTCAAACACACAGCCCGCAAGCCTGAGCCTGATTTTCCAAAGCTCCAATCTAGCCCATAGGTCAGCTCTGCAGACTGTGAAAAGTGAAGGAGGGCATCATTTTTTTGGACACTTCATTATGTTTTGCACAGGAAGCCACTGTGTAAAGTATTTTTCACATCATGGTCATCTGAAATGAATTTCACCAAAGACAGAGGTGTAAATCATTGTCAGTTTTACAGCCTTCTTGACCTGCCATACCGCTCCAAAGGAAGATGGTTAAATGTGACTTATCATGCTTATTTCCATCTAAATATTTTATTCTTGGGCTCAACTAGAATAATGTTGCATGATTCACAGATCCAAATTACTTTCGTTGAGTGGAACTAGCCTTCCTTTAAGCCAGCTTTGTTCTGATTGGCTACCCCTCCTAATCAAAAGGTGGGTGGGGCTTCTGTGCTCAGAGCCAGAGCTGTGTGGCCGAGATGATCGCATTAAGCATATGCCATCTCAGTGACATCATAAAGACCCAAAAGTAGAAAAACACTGCATGAAACTGAGCATTTAGAGCAGTCCGAAGGGTGAGCATCTGACACATATGAAACTCTAGTCATTTTTAGTTTCACAGAGACAGATTGTAAAAACTGCACTAATTTCTTAAGACATCTCAAGCTGTCCAAACTGTTTAGAGTGCTAACCTTTTTAATAATGTCTTAATAGCATTAGCAGCATTAGCCTAGCCACGTGTTTAGAACAAAACTGGCACAATGCATTTGTGAAGAAATGTTGCTATTATGACAATATGAAACTTAACAGTCGGGCAGGGTGGAGGGGGTGGAGACAAGTGTCAGGGGTGCTTTGTGACAGAAGGATAGCAGCAAGAGTGAAAGAGAAGGTTTACAAGACGGTAACGAGACCTGCTATGATGTATGGTTTGGAGACGGTGGCACTGACAAAGACAGAAGGCAGAGCTGGAGGTAGCAGAACTGAAGATGTTGAGATTTTCTCTGGGAGTGACCAGGATGGACAGGATTGGAAATGAGTACATCAGAGGGACAGCTCATGTTAAGAAGTTTGGAGACAAAGTCAGAGAGGCAAGGCTGAGATGGTTTAGACATGTTCAGAGGAGGGATAGTGGATATGTTGGACAAAAGTTGTTCAAGATGGAGCTGCCAGGCAGGAGGAGAAGGGGAAGACCACAGAGAAGATCCATGGATGTAGTGAGCAGAGGTTTGGTGTGAGGGAAGAGGATGCAAGGGATAGGGTGGGATGGAGATAGGTGATCCACTGTGGCAATCCCTAACAGGAGCAACCAAAAGAGGAAGAAGTAGTCTGTTTTGTTTTTTTGTTTTTTTGTTTGTTTGTTTGTTTGTTTGTTTTACCCCTACACTGTGACAAACTGCAGTAAAAACACTGGAACTTTCACACATTTTTTGTGTGAATACAATAATAAACAATAAATCCTTTTATAGTATAATACAGTATTTTTTTTTCTTTAGGATGAGCAAAAAACTGGAATGGAATGTAAGTGGTTAAGTTCAAATCAGTAACTGAGATGTGCTGTGACGTCTTTTGTGATTCACCTTTGTTGTCTTTAGACTTTGTTTTTTTTGTTGAGGTTGTGGATTTTAGAGTTTTAGTGACCCAGCTTAGTGTTCACCATTAGCTAGCACTGGGACATCATGACATACTCCATATTCTCAAAACCATGCGATGCAAGGACAAAGGCAGACATTTCCATAATCCAGCCTGGGGCCCAGTCACAACCCAAGGTCAGATTTTATGCAGCCCATAGCTCCTGTCTTAAAAAGCATTATTAATGGACAGCCAGTACTCGACCTCAGAAGTGTTATCAGTTCTTCTACCCATCATAGTTAGGGTGACCAGATTTTCCTCTTTATGTGGGACTGCACAGCATTTTTATCCCTTGTCCCCCCGTCCCACATCTTGAGAGAATGTCCCACATTTTGACTGGGTCTAGTTTTACGAGGTTCGTCACGACAAAGTCACAAGCCACACTGATTTTTCTGGAATATGATGAAAAGATGCAACTGAAAAGAGGGATATCTGGCCACCGTAATTACAGTAACTGATTATACAAAATTTGGCTAAGATCCAGCAGCCCAGTAAGCATCTAGTAAAAAACTGCTGTAGATTAACATATTAAATTTCCTATCTGCCAGTACTTTAATTTATTAATATTTCTAACAGTGTAGCCTATGCATGAGGACCCCCGCAGTTGTCCCATTGATATGCACGTCAATTAACATAACCAAACAATTTGAAGAGGGTTTTCCTACCCAAAAAGAGGAGTTCTGCCCTGAGGAAATGTTTGTGAATTTTAACCTCACATCCACAGTCTTTTTAAATAAGGTCAGTTTTGCCTCTGGGCTTTTAATGAACATCTTTTCTTTTTCTTTCGGGCTCACCTGCGGGCATTCGACGCGTCCGCAGTCGGCCCTCTGACAGAGGACCTGACCCCGGCTGCAGGTACAGAACTCGCAGCCTGCGCCACTCCACATGTCTCCATGGTAACGCACTGCGCCCTGGTACAGGCAGCTTCCCTTAGCAGCGGCGCATTCATCGCAGCACTGACCAGCACGCTTCACTTTTGTCTGACCCTGTGAGGAAGGAGTGCAATGTAAGTTTGTTCAGGTATCATGTTCAGCACAGATGATGGGAATGAAGGAGTAGAAACTGAGCAGTGAGACGGGAAAATCCAAGGAGCTTATAAAAATGCTGGTTTTGTGCATCTTTGTTTCAGCAGACAGAGATAAGAAGAGGGAGAGGGGAGTGAGTGTACAGTATGCAACTTGCATTATTAAGGGAAAACAGCGAGCAGTCTGGGCCATCAGACCTTACACAACTTTATTTGAAAGTGTACAGAGGTGTGCATTTACTGACATTGCACGTGTAATTCTTCATCTCTATCTCATGAAGACACTGTACTTTGTTTTGACTGAATGTCACGCACATCACTCTACTGTTAGAACAACTCAGTGGAGCAGCAAATATAGCAGTTCAAACTGCAGGGAAAAAATGCATCCAAACAAATGCAGTGTTTAATCCTATCATAGTGGCATAAGGAAATTAATAACTTAAAAAAAAATAATTAAATTATGCATTTGTCAACCTATTGGTGTGCAATGTTATTAATGTAAGATCTACAGAAACTCCATCCATCTTCTTAACCAACAAAGGGGCTTGCGGACGTCCCAGACGACACAGAGCAAACGCCAGGCTGCACCCGCCAATCCATCACAGGGCAGCACAGAGAGGCATTCATATTCACACCTAAGGCCAAATAAGAATAAACATAACTGCGCTGACATGTGTGTCTTTGGATTGTGGGAGGAAGCCAGAGTATCCAGACACAACCATTCCACCCTAATGTATGCCTTCACATCCAAAATAAGGGTGATGCTGCCTTATTATGGGCAGCAGGGTGGTGGTTGATGTGGTGGTTAGCACGGTCGCCTTACAGCAAGAGGGCCCAGGATTGAATCCATCAGCCGGCCAGCTTGGGCCCTTCTGTGTGGAGTTTGCATGTTCACCCTGTGCTTGTGTGGGTTCTCTCTGGGTGCTCCGGCTTCCTCCCACAGTCCAAAGATATGCAAAGGGGTTAGATTAATTGGTGATTCTAAACTGACCGTAGGTGTGAATGGTTGTCTGTCTCTCTGTGTTAGCTCTGCGACGGACTGGCAACCTGTGCAGGGTGTACCCTATGACAGCTGAGATAGGCTCTAGTGCCCGCCGCGACCCTGAATTGGATAAGAAAATGGATGCATGGATGCACGCCTTATTATATAAAATGACCATGGCACAGTGGTGCAGTGATTATCACTGTCCCTTCACGGCAAGAAGGTCTTGGGTTTGAATCCAATGTCCAATGTCCAGTAGGGCCAGTTTTCATGTTCTCCCTGTACAGGTTCCCACTGGGTTCCAGCGTCCTCCCACAGTCCAAATACATGCATGTTAGGTTAAGAGATGATCCCAAACTGGCCATGAATGAGTGACCGTCTCCCTGTGCTGGCCCAGTGACAAACTGGCGAACTGTCCAGGATGTACCCCGCCTTTTGCTCGATGACAGCTGGGACAGGCTGCAGTTTTAAACTGGCTTCAGGTTCAGTACAGAAATTTTTAAAGTGCTGCTGCTAGTTTATAAATTACTGAAGACTAAGCTACATTTTTGATGTGCTTAAAGAATTTAACCTCATTTGGGCTTTAGATCTTTAGCCAGCTGGTCTCTGGTCTCTGATCTATTGTTTTACTTTTCACTTGTCCTTATATCACTATACGTGTGTCTGTGTGCGTGTGTGTGTGTGTGTGTGTGTATGCAGCTCTTTAATGTTGTGTGTTTTCTTTGAAGCTATGCCACAAAATGTCAGTTTTTCTTCATATCACAGTGGTAAAGGAAACAAAAACTGAGTGTGCACAATTCTAACCAGCTTGAAAGTCAATATTTGGTATGACCACCTTAATTCTTCAACCCAGCCTGAGCTCTCCTAGCCATTCTCATTTCTTCAAGCAGTCTTCAGGAATAGTTCTCCGGGCTTCTTGAAAGACATTCCAAAGCTCTTCTTTGGATGTTGGCTGCCTTTTGTCCTGTTATATTGTGTATATATTCTGTTATTGAAGGCAGGCTTTTACTCCATTGGCAGTGTGTTTGGGATCACTGTCATGCTGAAAAATGAAACTGTTGCCAATCAGACCCTCTGCAGATAGTGTTGTATGGTGGATCAACATCTGATTTTCTGCATTCTTAATTTGATCAGTTTTTAAAAAGATCCCCAACATCACTGGCAGCCCTAAACCATGACAGAGCCTCCACCATGTTTTACAGATGGATGTAGGCACTGTTGTGCATCTCTCTGGACCTCCTCTGTATGTGTCGACGATGATTTGAACCAAAAATCTCAATTTGGATTCATCACTCCGTAAAACCTCTTTCCACTGATTTTCAGTCCAGTTCTTGTGTAATTTGGCATACCTCAGCCTCCTCTCCCTGTTTCCTTTCCTTAAGAATGGCTTCTTGATTACCACCTTTCCCCTGAGACCATTTTTGATGAGACTTCGGCAAACAGCTGATGGATCAACAGAAGTTCCAGATATATCTCTTAAGTCCTGTGTGAGGTCTTTGCTGGATTTTTTTTCTTATTTCTTAAGGATGTGACTTTCAGATACTGTCCATCTACTCTAGATAGTTTTTAATGTCTGCTACCTCTTTTGCAGTGTGTCCTTAAAAAAAATTCTTTAAATTTTATAAGGACACACTGCACACTGGGTTGAAATGACAGGTTTTTCACTGATGGCTCTTTGGGAATCACCTTTTTGGTGCAAAAATACTATTTTATGCTTGTCAAACTCTGTTATTGTTGACGTTTTTCATAGATTCAGCTAAAGAAATGGGAACAAATTATGTGCCTTTTATGACTGGCTGCTAGTAACAAAGAGCCTAAAGATGTAATGTCTGTTATGTGTAGACTTAACATAGGTTCATCACTTGTGTTAGATGCCTTTTTAATGCTTAAATGATTCATAGGTCAGTTTTAAGTGTCTTAACAAGCATACATTCCTGCGAAAATGGTCAGGTACAAAGACTGGACTGAAAATGAGTGAAAAAGCAGCCAATGTCCAAAGAAAACTGAAAGACCTTCAGAAAGCATGGAGAGCTATTGCTAAAGACCACTTTAAAAACTTAAAGAAACTGCCACCTTAGAAGCAAAATGTGAGAAATGAGAGGGGGCTCGAGGCTTTTGCATAGTACTGTATACAATATAGAATGAAACTTACGTTTAAGTTTGGGATATTTGATGTTATGTACAATTTAAAACAATCAGGACTGACTGGATGAAAAACACAGGCCACCTACTAAAACTGCAACAAAAGCAATGTAACCTGTGCCAACTGCAATAAAATGGCAAACAAAAAAAAATCACTTAATCTCTAATTGAAAAATAACTGAAAGAACCCATAAACACAACAGCTTTCTCACTTTTGGCCTGGTATCTGATGCAGCATGGCACCATACTGCCATGAAGGGGAGAAACCACATTGTGAGACTTCATGAATATGTTACAGGATTTAAGAATATAAACAGACTATGAAATTTAAGATGAAACACCACTGCAGCTGGTTAGGAGATGAAGAGTTTTGCTATAAATGACTGAAATTATTTATATCAATTATGTGACTCCAAAAAAATATGCCTTGCACACTTTACCATTGCTTTGAAAACTGATGGGTAAGAACTTAAGACCTGAATTATCTTTGCAAGCTATAGTGTTTCCCAATGGTGCTCTGACAAGGTGAAGGGATGTCTATTGTTCTCCAAACCTGCAAGATTTTAACATTTGTCATGTAACATGAAAAGTAGCCTCATGCATAATGACAGCATAATTTAAAAAAAAAAAAATCAAATGAAAGCAAAAGAAATTGGCTTGGATCGGATGGGGTTTAGCACATTTGGTGTGACAATGCCCAGAACTACTGCAGTGTCTGCACAGTGTTGACTGACAAATATGGATGTGAGATGGGGCTACATGACTGCAAAAGGTATTTGGGAGTAGAGATTTATAGATGTTTGTAACCAAACACGGAATAAATAGAGATGTGGCAGGGGAGGAGTTTTCTAATATGACAATGAATCCAAACACAACAATGGCACATGCATTTTTAAAGAAGAACAAAGTTAAAACTGACTCTGACACAGGTAGAACAACAAAACCTCTTCAGCAAAAAGCAAAAGCAAACAATGATTTGACGTACCAGAAAGCCACTTCACAGATTTGTGAAAGACAAGCATCACTTTGGAGAATCAAATCTGTTATTAAGAATAAAGGTAGATATTGATCTAATACCTCACTCATGCTGGATTGAGGGTGCACTTGGAGGCCTGTGTTTTATCAGTGAAATCTCACCTGTTTTAATTTTCTAAGATGACACTCTTCCCTGTTTATGCCGCCGCTTAGAGGCATTATGTTTTTGGGTTGTCTGTCCGACCGTCCACCTTTTATAAGTATTGTTACCACTACAGGAGCTGACTTGTTTGTTGGCACAAGTCAGCTCCTATGATGGCAACAGTATTTTGATTGATGACCCCATGACCTCAAAAACATTATCTTCTACCCATCATAGTGATTAAGTATGGAAAATCTGGCTTGGTTTCAGCAGCCCCATAAGCTCTTGCAATGGTAACAAGAATTTCACTTTTGACCCCACTGTCGCATAAATGTTATCAGCTCTTCTGCCATTGTAGGTATTAATGAACAAAAATTAAATTTCAGTCAACGTGTATTTGGGAATATTAAAGAAATTTAGCAAGACCACAAAAAGATGTTTTAATCAGAGATTAAATTTGCTTCAAATCTCCGGAAATTAATTCTTTCAAACAGGTTAAAAAAAATCAGTTTTGATATGAATATGGAAAGAATGCAGCAATGTGCTTGTGATTTGTCTCTATTATTCATACGCAGGGGTAAAATCTTATAGATTTAAGTTCAAGTGCGACAGTACAACTAAATTTTTAGCGAGCTGTTTAAAAAAGTGTGAGACCACCAGATGGCAGCAATGTGTAGCATGTTTAAAACC
>VUQH01041475.1:0-17820 GCA_015106775.1 Etroplus canarensis | reverse complement strand
TTTTTACCAGTGCTATACTTACTTACTTACTGCTTTAAAACAAATTAAGTCTCACTTTCAAATTACACATTATGCATTCAGACAAATGATAGTCATGGTTACAAAAACATACTTTAACATTTGAATAGCTACAATTAAAATATTTTCTTTGGAAAAATGAAAATTCAAATGTAAAACTTGATGTTCCTGCTGGACTCAGTGTATAGCAGTGGTATAATGAATGTACAATGAACGTAGCAAATAACTAATGCATGGTGTTACAGTGCACATGCCCTAAATATGTTTTTCTTCTAAATGTTTGACAAATGTGAGAAAGCAGAACATTTTATCAGCAAGAACCTTGACACCTCAGATCACACATTTTTGCTTAATACGTCTCAGTTCTCACATCTGCTTCCTCCAGAGTTATGACTTTAACCTTTTAACTATGACACCTCTCTCAAAAATGGAAAGAAATGATGGTCTGCTGGTTTTTATCACAGGAAGCTCTGAAATTCTTTATAGGTTTGTCATCACAGCCCAAACTGACTAACTATATATGTCAGTCAGTTTGGGCGTCATTCATTTTCCCCTCAGATGACCATACCCGCAGGTGTACATAATGTTTTTGGAGCTAATTTGCATGAACAGTAGGAATCAGTGACATATTCCTAAATATCTAACTATTTTACACTGAAAAATTATGTTATCTAAGATGACAGATGCTCCAGGAAATCCAAAACAGAGGAATGAGGAAAACTTTGACAAAAATAAGCATAATTGTGTTAATTTGCTTCCCACAGAATCCAAATTAAATCATGTAACTCCATATTTTTTGGGGGGGACATTTTGAGGAATTCAAAGTTGTCCATTCTACTTGGTGCTGTTGTTAGGTTTGGGTGTTTCTCTGGTGCCTGTGATGTTAAAGCTTGCTAACTGCAATCCATTTCTGTAAAAAAAACCTTTGTCAATACATGACTATTTTTTCTAACTTGGAAACCTGAGCATTGTGGAAACAGTAGGTTTGACTCACATTCCGTGGAAGAAATTTAAAGCTCATGCACAGCATATTTCTGTCTGAAGAATTTAGTCATAGCTTACTCAAAATTCCTCACCATGACTTCAAAAATTGATAATAAAAATATTCAAAATAGTTATTGAAGAAATAATTGTATTTTATACATATATGGGTTTTTAGACAATGACACATTTGCCTCTGTACACCACCGCAGTGGATTTTAAATCAAGCAATCAAGATGTGATTGAAGTGCAGACTTTCAGCTTTAATTCAAGGGGTGTGGCCGAAGAATTGCATTAATTGTTTAGGAAGTACATTCATTTTCATACATAATCCCTAAAATATAATAGGACAATTGACTGACAAGCAGTTTCATGGCCAGTTGAGGTCTGTTCCTCCATTATTCTGCAACAGACCTTCAGCTGCTCCCATTTATTCTCCCCAAGGGGATGCCACAGTGGATTAATCCGCATCTGTAATTTGGTAGAGTTTTTCCATCGGATGCCCTTCCTGATTGATTGATTGATTGAGCCTTTAATTGTCACTTGCAATGTCACACATACATGTTACCTGCAGTGAAATTGGACCCTCCATGGTGAGAGGGGCTTGTGTTATTCCACAACAAGCTAAGCCCCAATAAAAACCCAAAGAGATAGCAAAAATATTAGGAGTGGCCAAAGCAACAATCTGGAAGATTCTTCAAAAGGAATGTACTAGCCAGTTCAGCAACACCAAAAGGCCTGGGAGACCACAGACGACAACTAAAGTGAATGATCACAAATTTTTTTTACTTCACACTATCTGGACAAGTAAAGAACACTCTCTGGGAGGTAGGTGAGTCATTATCAGTCTAAAATCAACAAATGCTTTTATGAATGTAAATACAGAGGGTGTACAAGGTACAGACCACTGGTTACCTTAAAAAACAGCAAGGCCGGAATGATGGGAAGAGAAAAGTATAGAGAAGGAAAGGAAATGCTCATGATCTGAAGCAAACCATGTCATCTGTCAAAAGTTGTAAATTTCAAGCAGTCATTGCCTGCAAAGGAATTTCTTCCAATTTTTAAAAGCAAACCTTATATTTAAAATTATGTTAGTTTATTCCATTACTTTTGAGCCTCTGAAAATGGAGCATGACATATGAAAATGGCTATAATTTCTAAACAGTTAATGCAAATCTTTTTTTAAACCTTTTGAAATAAAACAGAAATTCTGCACTTTCGTTACATCTTGATTGTTTAATTTAAAATCCACTGTGGTGGTGTACAGATGCAAAGTTACAAAAAATTTTCATTGTCCAAACATTTATGGACCTGACTGCATTTGTACATCTTTGTTGTTTTTTTAAGAAATGTGAAGCTGTGCATCAGCTGTGTTTCAGCTTCACAATGCACACGTACAAGTAATTCCAGTGTCCATTTTGGCATGATTGCAGTTTTCTTAGTGTTCTGTTTTCCTCTTTTATAATAGTGCTTTAGTGACAATTATGGCCTGTCTGCTGATTACAGGGTGGCAAAAACAAAGTAAATAATTAAAAAGAAAATGTGTTTTTGGTAGCTGTGGTATTTTTGCATACCAATTAACTTTCTGAATGTGGATTAAAGTGAAATCATAAATCTTAGCACCACCACACCCCCTCGTACATGTTAACTGCTAAGTTTGGTGGCTACAGTGTTATAGTTGTGTTGATGTGGTTGGACTGACTTCTTACCTGTCTCTATGATCAAAAACTAAATAAAGAAAAAAATGTAAACATGAAAAGATAACTTACAAATACAACTAAATACAACGTCTTTGTTTATTTAAATCCTATAGTTCTGCAGATGAGGACTGAGATTAAAAGAAAGTGATTGTAATGAAGATATTGAGAACATTTATAATTCAAATGGGTAACATTTTTTGATGTCTTTAATGTTTTGAGGATGAAACAGACAGAGGAGAGACTCCTTGATGCATGAAGAGACTACAATCCAGTTGGCAGACTGTTTTGATTGCAGTTTTGGTGATGCTTTTTGTGTTCTGATCATCATCCTTTTTACTCAGATCAATCAACAACAGTCTTAGTGCACAACTGCAGCATATGGCAGAGGAGATATTCACTGTGCAAAAGAACACCAAGCAGCTGCAAGAGAAAAAGAATCTACTCAAGCAAACCTCCTTGTAGCTGTAAGCAAGAAAACCAGTGTGCCAATCTTGTTCTCCAGCAAACTGCCTTTTCTCTGGTGATTCTGCCACACTGAAATGTTCATGCTGCCTGGCTGGATAGAACATGCTTCACTCTGCTTCTCCCTCTCCTCGGAATCAAAGAAGTAGGAAGGCTTATAGGGAGTGAACTGCCAAGACCAGGCATTCTTCACCAATATTCAGTGTGGGTCAGGTTGTAGGACATGGTGAAGGAGTTTGCTCACTTCTGGGTCAGTGGCAACAGAGTCCAGCTGGATGTTGTTTACTGGATGCCAGATGAGCCAAATAATGCCATTGCCCATTGGGAGAGTGACATGCCAGGACAGAACTGTGTTTCCATTGTTGCACAGGCAGACACAGAAGAAGAGGATTAGTGAAACTCCTGGGATGATATTGTTTGAACTTGATGCTACACAGCTGTGCAAAACCGTCATTTTATCCTGCCTGAGATACCTGGGATGTAGCAGTCTACTTTTAGTGGCCTTTCCTCTCAGAAAATCATTATTGTTTGTTATTGATCGGCCAAGCCCTTAATCTTCCACAATAAGGCTTCAAACACAACATGACTCAGCAGGGAACTTGACTACTAACAACATACACTCTATAGGGTTCAGAAAACAATATTCCTAACCATTCACAGTTTAAAAGCAGTGACATTGCATTAAAATGCATAAATGAAAATTTATTTTCAATACATGCTTGTGAGAAATAATTTATTGTTCAAATAAAACATTATTTTTTTGGCATAGTTTACAGCAGACCATTGGGGGGTTAGACATACTGTCACAGAGGCTCTGAACCAATTTCATTAGTACCAAAATTGGTTAAAGATCAGCAAAATCTTACTTAGAAAGACAAGTGAAGCTTCTATTCCTCCACTAATTTACATGTGGTCTGGTCATGTCATTGTATGTTTTCACATGACCCTAATGTTTGGCTCTCTGTTTAAATTTGTCCTTAAACTATTCCACCTTTGCTTGTCTGTCAAAGCATGTTGCACACTCTGATTTTAAAGGTGCTACATCTTCTTCTTTCAGCTTCTCCCTCTAAGGATCACCACAGTGGATCATCTGCCTCCATTTTTTCATGGGTTATTATGTTCGCAGATGACTTTGTGATCTTTAGTGGGAGTAGGGAGCAGGTGGAGGAGAGCCAGGAGAGGTGGAGGTATGCATTGAAGAGAAGAGGAATGAAAGTCAGAAGAAGCAAGACAGAGTACATGTGTGTGAAAGAGAGGGACGTAGGTAGAATGGTGAAAATGCAAGGAGTAGAGGTTGCACAGTGCAAAAGAGAAGCGCAGAAGAGAGTGGAGGCAGGGTGGAGACAAGTGTCAGGGATACTTTGTGACACAAGAATAGCAGCAAGAGTGAAAGGGAAGGTTTGCAAGACAGTAGTGAGACCTGATGTGATGTATGGTTAAGAGATGGTAGCTCTGACACAAAGACAAGAGGCAGAGCTGGAAGTGGCAGAATTAAAGATGCTGAGATTTTTGCTGAGAGTGACCAGAATGGACAGGATTAGAAATGAGGACATCAGAGGGAGAGCGCAAATTGAGAAGTTTGGAAACAAAGTTAGAGAGGCAAGGCTGAGATGGTTTGTAATGTGCAGAGGAGGGATAGTGGATATATTAGACAGTGTTGAAGATGGAGCTGCCAGGCAGGAGGAGAAGAGGAAGACCACAGAGAAGATTCATGGATGTAGTGAAGGAGGACATGCAGAGGGTTGGTGTGAGGGAGGAGGATGCAAGGGATAGAGTGAGATGGAAGCAGATGATCTGCTGTGGCGACCCCTAACAGAAGCACCTGAAAGAAGAAGCAGAAGATTGGTTAAGATAAGACTTTATCCCATGAATGGGAAATTCAGTCATTACAGTAGCAAAAGACACATATAGATAACAATATAAAAAGTGACATATTGACAAGAAATATAAAAATACCAAATATAAAAATACAAAACTAGTATAAACAGTGATGTACATGTATAAACATGGGGAAAATTAGGCATTGGGGTGAAATGATGTGAAATAATGATATTTGTTTTGATTTTTAATAATAGTAATAGTACTTTAAACCATATAGCATACAGTTACCCTCTTTGCACTCAGCTAATTTTATCATCAATAGTATTCATCTCATTTGTTTTTCTCATTGAGCTGTCACAATGGCTCCTCTGCTGTGTTTTGAAACAGTCTTTCGGCGAAACGGCTCCCCCTGTCGACTGTTCCCTGTAACCGCAGCACGGCTGTAAACTCACTCCGCACAACAACACGAACGCCATCTTTAGCTGACAAGCAAAGTGCTGAAGCTGAGAGTTGCGAAGCGAAACTAGGTCAGGCGCTCGGAAAGCCGAAATACTTCTGAAAACCTCATTTGTCAAGCTTCCAGACAGCTTCTGCTAACCCTCCCGACACACCGTGCTGTCGTATGGTCCAATGTGTTTGATCGGTCGGCTAGATCGAACGCAGTTTTCTTGTGTCGGTCCGGGTTGACGTTGAGTGATCGTTTTTTTAAATAAAAGAGCCCGCGGAGGTGAACCCCAGGTACGGATAAATAACTGCTGAGAAGCTATAAGTGTCTGACTAAGCTGTTTTTGTTGTTAGTTGTTGGTTTTACATTAAGCTTTGATAAGTTGCTACGAAGATGCGTAGTTCGGCTGGGCTAAGCTAATAAGGCTCCTGTCGGGTGTGTTGGTGCTTTAAACGGCTACAATGCTTTTCCATTTATCTGTGAAATGTGGTTTTAATTAAAGTCACATCAGCTAGCAGAAGCTTAACTTTCAGCATGGCGAAGGGAGGCGTGTCCTCCGTTCACAGTGTTTTCATGTTCAGGTGGGCAGAGGAAATGCTGAGGGAAACACGTAGGCTGTAGATTTCCCTCTGAAGGTTAATCACTAGTGTGTTGAGCAAAACACACTGAGTAGATATCCCAGTACATTCTAGAAACCTTTTATAATTTGTCAGGCAAACTTTCATTTATTCTGCATTCATGACCAGTGCTGGACAGAGTACACAACAAAGTATAGATGCTCTTGGGCAAATATGACTCCAGTGCCAGTCAAAGTGATTGCTCAAAGTACATGTCAAGCATGTTTATTTAAAAAAAAAAAACATTTACAAAATTTAACTCATTGCTACAGATTTGCAGCTCTAAAATAATAGGAACTATAACAGAACAGCCCAAAACCATCAGCCGGGCTTTACTCTGTATGAAGATATTACCTTTTTTTGAATAGTCAGTAGGTATGAGGTGTTTTGAAATATGCATTTGTGTAGCATATTCTTATGCTACTGGAGCTCCCTTTGTTTTTTGACTTCTGTGATGTTGGTGGTGTTAGCACCCATCTGAACATAAAAGAAAAAGGTCTCTATGGCAAGTTCTCTACTTCTTTCTGATGACCTATGTAGTCATACCCTCTTAATACATTCAGACAGATACTACACACTGCCATAAATAATGAAGTCTTTGGTTGTAAAGTCTTGTCTCGTGTGGACTATGTATCTACACCAAAGTATGCAATAGCCTGTATAACTTACATGCTTTTTTATTCCAGTACAAATCAGATGGAAATGCTACATGTTTTTCCCTTTTTAATGCCATTTTTTAAACTTCAAGATTTTTTTTTGGTTATAAACCAATTTCCATTAGCTGACTTCAGAGCACAAGTAGTGAGTGCTTCTCAATATTCACAGAAATGTAGTGGAGACTAAAGCATGGTATTTATATTTCAAATGTAGTGGAGAGAAAGTAGGAACTTTCCCAAAAAATAATAGTCAAGTAAAGTCTAGTTACTCAAAAAATGTACATAAGTAATTAGGTAAATTTACTGTTGACCTTTGTTCATTACATGTGAAATGAAATATCTCAGGCCTTTTTTTATGATTATAGCTTGTAGCTCAAAGTCAGAATTCAGTTATTTCATATTACTAGAATAAGTCCTTTGGAGTTTCAATAAATTCATTTTCAGACACTATTAAATACCATTTATCTCTAAGTCTAATTCAGTACCCACAGCCACAGTCATGGAGAAGACTGCTGACTTGACAGTTTTCCATATGACAGTCATCAATACCCTCAGCAGAAAGGATAGGCTGCAGACGGTCCTTGCTGAAAAGCCTGGCTGTGTGTAGAGTGCTGTATTAAAGCATATTAATGGAAAATTGACTGGAATGGAAAAGTGTGGAAGGAAAACATGCATAAGCAGAAGGGATGGTTGCAGCTTTGAGAGGATTGTCAAGAAAAGTCAATTTGAGAACTTGTGGGAGCTTCACAAGAAGCGGACTGAGGCTGGTGTCAGTGCATTTAGAGCCGCCAAACACACAGATGTCTTCAGGAAAGGAGCTACAACTGTCAAATTTCTAATATCAAGCTACTTCTGAGCCAGAGACTATGGCAAAATTTTCTTCTTACCGGGCTAAGGAGAAAAAACTGGACTGTTGGTTAATGGTCCAAAGCACATTTAGCATTTTTAACCTTTATTTACCCAGGAAGTGAACTCTTGAGATTAAGAACATCTTTTGCAAGCGTGTCCTGGGCGGTCAGAGGCAGCATTACCCTAACCTTTTCAAAAGCGTGAGAAACTGGAGCTCCTGCAGAAAACCTGCAAAGCACAGAGAGGGCGTGCAAACTCCACACAGAAAGGCCCTACCTAGGTATGAACAGAGGGCCCTCTTGCGTGATTTCATTTGGAAATCACAATCCTAGAATCTGGAGGAAAGGTGGAGAGGCATGAAGTCCAAGATGTTTAAAGTCCAGTGTCAAAAGTTTGTGATGATTTGAGTTGCCATGTGATCTGCTGCTGTTGGTGGTGGCTGGTCAAGGGCAAGGTGAACTTTATTATCCCCAAAGAGCAATTTGTTCTACAACTAGAAACAAACAAGTAAAACACTCTAAAGAGACACAAACAAGAAAACCCACAATACTACAGTCTCTCATTTAGAGCATTAACCCTAGTACTGTCAGTCATACGACCAGCTAGACAACCGGCAGTGAATGAAAACATTGGAAGTGATCAATATATAGACGACCGACAGTACACAAAACTTATCTGGGACATCAATATATTGAGGTCCTGCAGTACTAGGGTTAATAGCAGCAGTGAGTGTGTGGAAATTTGTACCTAAGACCAGATGGAAGAAGTTCAAACTCTCTTGCCAAAGGGTGAGATAATTCAACAAGAATAAATTTAGACTTGTTAAGAACCCTTAAGTAGTAAAGTGTTGAGCCTTCATTTAAAGTGGTGCCTGCCACTTTGCAACACACCTTCACAACACCCTTAAGTCTGCTTTTGTGTTTGAAGTTAAGAAGGCTATACCAGCTGGATTTTATGAAGTCCAAAGTCAATGCAGCTGTCTACCAGGTGACTTTAGAGCATTTCATGCTCCCATCTGTTAACAAGCTTCATGGAGATACTGATTTCCTTTTCTAGCAGGACTGAGCACCTGCCGATACAGCCATGCCTCCATGCCATTGATACAGTAATTTGTCGTAAAGTAGCCCCAACCAAGTATTTAGTGATAAATGTGTATACTTTTCAGAAAACACACATTTCTGTATTGTAAAACCATTTTTGATTGGACATATTTTAATAATATGAGATTTTCACCCCACAGTGTAGTGGTTTATACATTTACCTTGTAAGCAAAAGGTCCCTGGTTTGATTCCAGGTGGGAACACAACCCCCTCTCACCATGGAGGGTTGCGTCAGGGAGGGCATCTGGCGTAAAATCTCTGCCAAATTACCAATGGGGATTAATTCGCTGTGGCGCCCTTTTGAGGAGAATACAAGGGAGCAGTTGAAGATACATGAGTTATAAGCCATAATCATCAAAATTAAAACAAAAATGTTATGAAATATTTCACTTTATGTGTAATGAAAACAAAAATGGAATATATAATAAAGTTTAAAACTTCACACAAAAATTGACTTTTTGCCAACTTTATAATTTATTGATATGCATCTTTTTTAAATAGAGGAAAATAATCCTCTACTTTTATGGTTGGTATTTACATATAACGTGCTGTGCCTATCAGTATCGACCAGTCGTGATGCAACATAAAAGTTGTTAGAGCTACTATATTAATTGATTAATGATTAAAAAAAATGTCAGCAGTGTTTTTGTTTTGAAATGCAGTGAACAAGATAACAGTGCAATCATAGATAAAATGACTGAACTGTCTCCAGGAATAAAATACAGATGAATTATAACACCTTTTGTTTTAAATTCAGTTTACTTTAAGTTTGTTTCCAAATGGGTTTGCTTGTTTTAGCTTGTTTTTTGTTGACGTTTAGTTTTTTTAAAATTATTTTCAGTATTTTTGTTTTTTCCTGTTATGATGTGGTTGGTATTTGTGAAATTGTAAGTTCAGTACAATAATGCAGTACAACGCTTGACATGTAGACATTTCACTGAATTTAATCATACTCATAAGTCACACGTGATCGATTTTTCAAACCACTGGGTCATCTGATCCTACTTTGATTCAACATTTGAGAAGGAGCTCCTATAAAAGCCTTTATTTTAAGAATCAGCCCATATTGGTTTGTAATAATCCCGGTTTCAGCTATTACTGTGGGAGAAATTACATGTTTTATTTCTTTTCCTTTGCTTGTTATGGAACAGTATCATAAAACTGACAAACACTTGATATGAATGTGTTGTGCAGCCAGACAACTACCCCTGGTTGTTGTTAGTTTTCATGAATCAGTCCTGGTGTGATTTATTGATTAGTCTTGAGAAAGTTAATAATGCATAGACACTGTTACGTTGTCATTAAGCCATTGTTCAAACAAAAATAGCTACATGTCTTTGTTACATCAGCTGTAAATATCACCATGAAATAATTTTTAAAAACTGATTCATGGCACAAAATAAGCAAATTAATAAATGATTATAAGATAACCGACTATTTGCAGTTTTACAACCACATATCTTTCCATATATGGACTACAAGATTGTTAAAAATAATTAGAATTGGGATAACATTCACTACACCAAGTAATTCAGAAAAACTTGGCCCATCTGTTTGGATATTAACCCCTCCTCATTTCACCCAGGATGAAACGAAGTCTCCAAGGGAATGAGCAGGAGGATGGAGGTGGAACCAGCGGTGGGTGTCAGAAGACTCTTAAACGGTCCCGCAAGCAGAGGAGGGAGAAAAATTTGGAGGATGAGAAAGCCTGCTGGGAGTGTCTGCCACAAGAGATTCTGCTCCATATCTTCCAGTACCTGCCCCTTCTGGATAGGGCTTATGCCTCTCAGGTACCTGTATAATGATGCACCATTTGTTGCTACACTTGGTCAACAATATTTAGGAGGGGCGGTATTCATCAGTTCATTGTTAATTGTGGTTTCTAAGAACTTGCTGATCTCTGCAGTTAGATAGCAGCAGCAGCAGCAGCAGCACTGTAAAAAAAATTGAATTCTGTGGACTTACTTTGATTTTAAAAAAGTACAGTGCTGTTTGGATTATAATATTTTTTTCCTCACTGTACACTTTGTGTAAATCTTGTTTTTTCGTTTCTTCACGTACACTTTACATTGATATTAGTATTCCTAAATGGTTGCTGAGGTTACCTGATGGAGGATTATGAGCATTAAAGGCATAAATGGGTGCTTCAGCTTGACTGTGATTGTGATGCATGCTGTATTTGCTCATAAGAGTGAGAGAGGCCTTTATTTACCCAAGCTAAGAAGGTAAAACAGAGCTGTGTTGGAGTCAGGCTTTTGTTTTTCATTTCCTTTGTTTGCGGGTAAGGAGGCATGTTTCAATCCAAACTGCTGCCAATTTGACCTTTTAATGTTGCAGCATTTTGCTGTTAATAATTTAGTAGAAGGTGACTCATTAAAAATACTTCGAGTTTGTCAGCACAGGTTTTATTTTCACAAGAAGCAGGGCTTACTCTGAACACAGTAACTCTTGGAACCACAGCACACATGGTGTGTAGGAAAAAAAATGCAACATGAGAAGCTGAATACAGTGTATTATGCTAATAACAGTATTTTAACACCAGTAATATTTTAACATTCAAAAGCCTTGCTTTTGCACACCAAGAACCTCCTGACACATCTGCTCATTGAGCTACAGTGCAACTGTTTCAGTGAACGGAAACCTGGTGCATCTGTGTGGTCACAAAAAAGGGGACACCCATGCTTTATTAAATGGTAAGATGATTATAAGCAAAGATTTTAACTACAGAGTAAATTGTGACAGATAAATAACATAGTATTAGGCTCTGTTGTCCTGACACACTCCAACTTCATTGTATTGCAGTTGGATTGGTAGTCCTTGTTCCGCCATTCAACTTGATGAAGTCATCATAGTGGCATGTGAAACAGTTCTCCATGTACATTAGGTTCTGGTTAGAGTCTTCCAACAGCTCAAAGCGCATTTCTAGAGCAGAATAAGGAACCATCTCCAGCTGCAGTTTAAGATGATGGAGTCGGAAACTCCAGCCTTTGGTCAAGAGATCCAGGAGAGGCAGCTGAAAGGTATCAAGGGGTGCCACAACAGCAACTGGTCAGTCTGCGTGTAGGAAAATGAGATGGAAGGGGTTAGGGCTAGCTGGTTTGCAGTGACTGAACTTTCAGAGTAAGATTTAGGAAATTGTCTGCTGGTAAATTGCTCTTTTTCTCTCAGATAAAGTTGATCAGCCAATCTAAGTGCAGTCTGTGTGTGGGGAAATGCTGCTGAACTCTGCCGTGTCATTGTTAAACAGTGGCGTAGACAGTCATTTTCTTTGTCTTTCTATAAATGTGAGCTGAGCCAAGAGTCTCAAAGGAAGGGACTCGCATGCACTAACTTGCACGTGCAGCCCGACCAGCTACAAAAACATAGAACAGGAATTCATAATGCAGACATTGGAATGTGACTTCATTCTCTGCCAAGGCCATTACTCACTGATGTGGCAAAGAGCCATTTCTTGGCAGTGTTCAGAATGTCCAGAAATCTCATTAATTAAACATTTAAAATATTTTTTTTTCCCAAATTAAGAAATGTCAAAATGGATGGCTTAAAGCACAAACATGCAGGAAACTTTCTGCAATTATCAGACACCAAGACAAAATTAAACAAAATCTAGAGTGACACTCTGAGATCCCATACTCCTCTAAGAATAAAGCCCTATTTTTTAGTTTAAAAGAACGCGATCTGAATCATGACCAAAATTGAATGAGCTCCTCCTGTGCCCATGCTTCACCTCTCCACCAAGTTTTATGACATTCAGTTTAATAGTTTTTTCCATAAACTTGCTGAAAAAGAGAAACAGTAAAACTGCAGTGATTATATGCCTGCAGAGCAAACACTTAAAATAAAAAAATGTTTTATGTATGTGGTATGCATCTACAGTGGATATAGAAAGTGAACACACCCCTCTTAAAATACCAGGTTTTCTGATATAAAAAAATTGAGACCATGATAAATAATTTAAAAACTTTTCCCAGCTTTAAGGTGAGCTATAACCTGCACAATTTAGTTGTAAAAGAAACAAATTTGTTAGGGGGAAAAATTTAAAATGTAAAAAAAAAGTACGGTGAGCTGGTTGCATAAGTGGGCACACACTGAAACCAATACTTTGTTGAAACACCTCTTGCTTTAATTACAACATTCAGTCTTTTTGAGTGCACACCTGCCATCAAAATAATAGACACTGATTTTCCTGACAGTTACTTAGTTCCATCCTACAGTAAAAGCCATGGTTTGCAAAGAGCTAACGCAGCATCAAATGGATGTGAAGACAGTCATCAAGAAGAGGAGGAAATATGGAACCACATGATGTTACCGAGAACTGGATGTCCCCCCGGAACTGATGAAAAGATGATGAAAACTGGTCAGGGTGGCTGCCAGGAGCTCTACAGCATCACTGAAGGATATATTTTTCAGACCCAATAGTGGTATTTATTATAATAATATTCATAATTAGATAATTGTTAATCAGTGTAATTTAACTCAGTAGGTTATCGATTAAGATTCTAAACTAGTTGATAAACAGAAATGTACACTGATGCTGTTTTTCTGCTCCAGCAAGTCATACTCTCAACTTTAGTGCCTTGGTGATGTCACTAAGAATAATTATTGTTTTTTCCTCTCTCCTGTGAGTCATAGTTTGTCACCTTGCCTGGGGATTAATCAAGTGTTTTTGTCCTCTGCATGAAAAGTTGACACTTTTTAAAAATTTTATTATTAAAAAACTTGTCTTTTGTTAAATCAGTTTTGCTGTTGCTGCAGGTATGCCGGGGCTGGAATCAGGCCTTTCACATGCCAGAACTTTGGCGATGCTTTGAGTTTGAGTTGAACCAGCCAGCCAGCTCCTACCTGAAGGCCACACACCCAGACCTCATCAAACAGATCATCAAAAGGCACTCCAACCACCTGCAGTATGTCAGCTTCAAGGTATAAAAGAGAGGGGAAGTTTGGGGCTAAAATGATTAAGTGATGATGTATGGGGTGAAGTGGATTTTTATGTTCAGTGTAATTTTCTCTGTGTCAGGTGGACAGCAGCAGAGAGTCTGCAGAGGCAGCGTGCGACATCCTCTCTCAGCTGGTGAATTGTTCTTTGAAAACATTGGGGCTCATCTCCACAGCCAGGCCCAGCTTCATGGAGCTGCCTAAGGTCAGCCTCAGCAAGATAATATGTCTTTGCCTTGATCTAAAAGCAGGACTTATGGGCTGTATTTTTTTCACAGTCACTTTGCACCACAAGGTGAAAATTAATATAACAATTGAAGTATTATTAAACGTTATAAAGTGCTTCTTTTTTATTGATTTTATCCCTAAAAAGCAGGGATATGATGGAATCATTAACACCTCTCCAAATGCTTTGTTATAGTGCAAAAATTATTTGGGGCCGATTTTTTAATTTTGGCACAGTGACAGACCTCCCTGGGATCTGGAACTGATTAGATTTTCAGCCATTTTGAAGATATGGATTGGACACCAGGTGGCGTTATCTGTAAAATATTTACATTTTTAGCTTTGTCTCTGTAACTACACTGCTTAAAAAATCAAAGAAACACTTTTTAATCAGAGTGTAGCATCAAGTCATTTAAACTTCTGGGATATTGATCTGCTCAGTTCATTAGCAGAGGGGGTTGTTGAACAGTTTCAGTTGCTTTGGTGTTAATGAAATCAACAACAGGTGCACTAGAGGGGCAACAATGAGACAACCCCCAAAACAGGAATAGTTTTACAGGTAGAGGCCACTGGTGTTTTTCTCTCCTCATTTTTTCTGGCTGTTTTTTCACTCGTTTTGCACTTGGCTAGGGTCAGTGTCACTACTGGTAGCATGAGGTGATACCTGGACCCTACAGAGGTTGCACAGGTAGTCCAACTCCTTCGGGATGGCGCATCAGTACATGCCATTGCCAGAAGGTTTGCTGTGTCTCCCAGCACAGTCTCAAGAGCATGTAGGAGATTCCATGAGACAGGCAGTCACCTTAGGAGATCTGGAAAGGACCATACAAAGTCCTTTGTGTAAGGAGGGACGGGATGAGCACTGCCAGAGTGCTACAAAATGACCTTCAGCAGGCCACTGGTATGAATGTCTCTGACCAAACAAGAAACGCACTTCATGAAGTTGGCCCAAGAACCTGATGTCCTCTAGTGGGGCCTGTGCTCACTACCCGGCACCGTGGCAAATTGGCATTTGCCATAGAAAACCAAAATTGGTAGGTCCATCAGTGGCACCCTGTGCTTTTCACAGATAAGAGTAGGTTCACCCTGAGCGCACGGGACAGATGTGAAAGGGTTTGGAGAAGCCATGGAGAACGTTACGCTGCCTGTAACATTGTTCAGCATGACCAATGGTGGTGGTGGGTCAGTGAGTGTCTAGGGGGGCATATCCATGGAGGGACGCACAGACCTCTACAGGCTAGGCATTAGCACCCTGCTATTAGCTATTAGGGATGAAATCCTTGGACCCAATGTCAGACCCTGCACTGGTGCAGCGGGTCTTCGGTTCTTTCTGGTACACAACAATTCCAGGCCTCATGTGGCAAGAGTATGCAGGCAGCTTCTGGAGGACAAAGGAATTGATACCGTTGACTGACCCCCACGCTCGCCTGACTTAAATCCAATAGAACACCTCTGGGACATTATGTTTCGGTCCAGGAGCACAGTCATGCCCTGGTCCGGATCGATGTTGTCAAGCATGCATACAAGCAAGTGGGGGCCATACAAACTACAGAGTACCATTTTGAGTTGCTGAAATGAAATTTTGGCAAAATGGACCAGCCTGCCGCATATTTTTCTTCACTTTGATTTTCAGATTGTCTTTTAATTTAGCCCTCTTTAGGTTGATAATTTTCATTTCCATCAAACAGTGTGGCTTCCTTTCATCCCTAATACATTACCCAGTCCATATCAGTATAGATATCCAGCATGATTTATATCCCCATTGAGATATGATGTGTTTTCAAAGCATTCCTTTAATTTTTTTTAACAGTGTATTTGTCCAAATTGCATGAAACAAAAAGCAAATTGATCACGGGATCATATACTTTCATGTTAACACCATGTTGCCATATCTGCCATCACTGCCATCTGCTGTTGCTGTGACTGAAATTGTTAAATATTTTCAGGGGTATTATGGAATCAACTTCACTGCTGCATACGTCGGTTCTTAATCATCCAAATTGCAATTTAAAAAAACCCAGATTGACTATGGAATCTAGTTTCACATCACGTCAGGTCAGCATTCATGAACAAAGTGAGGCTTTTTGGGGATATACCTTTTGTGGTTGCATGGTGACTGCGGTGAGCAGTTTGGATGTGGAGGTGGGGCATGAGATGTTTTTCAGCCTTCGAAATGAGGCATGACTGAGAGGGTCTGAGAACCACTTAAGCACTTAGATATGAGCTTCTCTGAACTGTAATGCACTGTAGAGGTATGAAAATTCACCACTTTAAAGCTATAGTCTGTGATTCTGGTCTGATTAATGTCAAGTGCCTGTGGGAAGGTCTTTAAGTTAATATCTCCAAGTTGTCAGTTTAAAACCTTGGACACAGACACTATTTTCTTTGACAGTTAATCTTAGAAGACAAATCATACACTTGCATATAGTGGAAGAGGTAGGGGTGGACAAAATGACCAAAATTTAATATCACGATGCAAGTCTTCTCATATCACGATAACAATATATATCATGATATAGTACATCTTATGTAAATTCAGCAAACTAAGAGTGTACTGAATGACCAGATGGAATAGACTATTTCTGTTTTAAATTTAAAATTATATAATCAAAAATGAATGGTACTCATTCATATGTGATTATTTTTCTGCTTTTATTTGGAGCTTCTGGGCAAATGTTTAATTAAGAATGTAAAAATATAAAACACTTTTTAAAAGCAAATGAATATATGCCTAACAAATTATTGGATATTGGATAAATATGGTATAAAACATCAAATGTAAGCATGGAACTTTTCACACCTAAACTGTAGCAGTGAATTAAGCCATGCTGGTGTGTTTCTGCCTGCATCCATGTGATGCTGTGTAAAATTGCAAACCTGCTGTAAACAGTACGGATATGCACTACAAGTTGCTTTTGCTAGTCAGGACCAGAAAGTCAGTCAAAGTAATTATTCCTCATTTATTACTGTACAGCAGCTACCTGTTGGATCAAAGATGTTTTGACTTGACCCTTCACTAACAGGGGCTGCAGCCCTGATAGTCAGCTGTGTCTCTCGCTTTCTCTTCCTGTGATGGGAAGTTGTAAACGAGCTGTGGAAATTCGGACTAGCAGTGTGGGACAGATGGCAGTAGCTGGAAGCAGTGCGGTTCTGCAGTATTTTGATGTAGAGAATGAACTGGTCTTTGTCGGTTGCGTCAGAGTAAACTGATGTATAACCATGCAACTGAAGCGTTCTGCACAGCTGTGTGGAGCTAGACTGTAAGAAAGGAAGGTTGCTGCTGCTAACACTGCTAATGTTAGCGACAATCTGCAAACTAACCTGACTCTGTGGGTGGGTGTGTGGTTAACATTACACACAGCGCAAAGTGCCGCATTTAGTGACATTTAAAACACATTGATTATTAAAGAATGTGATTAATGGTTTGAAATAGCCAGTGTTTACCTGACTACTACTTAGTGGCCAGGAACATCTCCAGTAAACAGTGTATTTTGCGACACCACTAAATAAATAATAGAGTGGAATATGAAACAGTAGACGTTCTTATTTAACATCTTTCGTACAACTCTAGTAAGAGGTACCCTCAGAATTGATAATTGCCTGTGCAATGGTCCTCTTTTTTTTGTATTTTGTGTTTTACAACCACCTGCGCAAGTTTGCACCTACATCTAGACCAGCAAAGCGCGGCTCCTGAGCCATGCAGCTCTTTCATCCTTTGCCTTGGCTCCCTGTGGCTTTGAAAAAAATTTATATGACTAAATAATGGCTATTTTATTTTAGCTAGTTTCTGTAATGCAATTCTAATTTTGTAGATTCTTCTTCTTCTTCTTCTTCTTCTTCTTCTTCTTCTTTCGGCTGTTCCCGTTAGGGGTCGCCACAGCGGATCATCTGCCTCCATCTCATCCTATCCCTTGCATCCTCCTCCCTCACACCAACCCTCTGCATGTCCTCCTTCACTACATCCATGAATCTTCTCTGTGGTCTTCCTCTTCTCCTCCTGCCTGGCAGCTC
>VUQH01041474.1:0-17474 GCA_015106775.1 Etroplus canarensis | reverse complement strand
TCCAACTTACTCTAGAATTCCTCTTTCTCTTCTAACTTGCATCCAACTTGTGGGGCATATGCACTAACAACATTCGGCATCACACTTTCAGTTTCCAGCTTCAAAGTCATAATTCTGTCTGACACCTCCAGAACACTCTTCACTTACTCTTCCTTCAAGATTACCCCTACTCCATTTCTCTTCCTACCTACACCATAGTAGAACAGTTTGAATCCACCTCCGATGTTCCTGGCCTTGCTTCCCCTCCACCTGGTTTCTTGCACACACAATATATCTACCTTCCTTCTCTCCATCATATCAGCCAGCTCTCTCCCTTTAAATGTAGGGACTATGACTGGTAAAGTCCCTACTCTCACCTCCACCCTCCTACCTTTCCTTCTCTCTCTCTGTCTCCTAACTTGCTTTCCCCCTCTCCCCCTCCTTGGTCTTCAGCCAACAGTAGCATAGTTTCCACCGGCACCCCATTGGCCAACGGCACCGGAGGTGGTCGTTGTTAACCCGGGCCGCGACCAATCCGGTATGGAAGTCGTGTTATGAATCCGCATATTTGATCTGGCAAAGTTTTTATGCCAGATGCCCTTCCTGATGCAACCCTCCCAATTTACCCGGGCTTGGGACCGGCACTAGGCTTGTGGGCCCCTGTGGCTGGGTTGATCCTGTATAGTGCATTGATTGTAATTGACTTGTTGGTCATCAAGACATCCCCTTAACCATTTACACTATACTCACACTTTAGGCACACTTTACTGGCTGCAAAATAAAGCAATCACTTTTCCAACTATTGCAGCATTCTCAATCTGTGGCATATGGGAATCTATATGCTCCTGCATCGATATATGACAGACATGCATATGCTGAGCCAGGTTACAAGAACTGAGAGATGCACAACAAACTGAAATGACATCACAGTGAACCGCACATCAGTAGTGGTGATGTCATTTTTGGCTTTTTGCAAGGCTGACAGTGGCAAGCATAAACTTCCTGTGAAGTGTTAAGACATCATACTGTTTCAATTAAAGTCAGTCTGATAGTTGAACAGTGTCTAATACCCTCTTTTGCCACAACTTTTGTTGGTGCTCGAGGCCAACACTAATAGTTACTTCTGCCGAGGAGGTTATGTTTTCACCGGCATTGGTTTGTTTGGCTGTGTGCAATATAATGCAAATAATTATGAACAGATTTTAGTTCATTTTTTGGACTGGCCAGGTATGATACAAGTAACTACTGAATTTGTTTTGAATGATTTTTTTTACCATTGTGGAGTAAGACAAACTTGGCCTTGGTGGAGGCCGTGCACTCTCCGAGGGCTTCTAGTTACTGGTGGTTTTATTTCTTCTCCACCAATAAATTTTACAGTGCTAACTGCAGCAAATGTATTACTTAAACTTCACAGCAGCTACTGAAACAATAGATTTCAGAAAATGATATAGAAATACTAGGCTTCTCATTTTTAGGCAACTAATGCTGTATTTTGAAATAACTATTCTGATATTTAGTTTAATAAGCTAGTATTAACTTTGTTATTTAGACTATTATCCATTCTCTGAGTCATTTTTTAACAATTTTTAGACAAAAAAACTGCATAACATATTTGGGCCTTAAAATGAAGGTGACACAGCCTATTAAGAGTAAATCAGTCTATCAATATTACCAATAGATAAAAATGGGCTTTTTTATGATTATAATATAATGAAATATAATATAATATAATATAATATAATATAATATAAAAAATATTTAAAAATCCACTTTCATAAATGATCAGCCTTGACGGGTGATAAAACAAATCTTGTTTAATTTTTGTATTCATAATCATCTAGTTTTTTGTCAAAAATCACAGGGATCAGCTGAAGATGGGGAAAAAGAGCCACTTGTGGTTCTGGACCACAGGTTCGAGAAACCAGGTTTAAGTGCTTAGCTGACTTCCAAAAAAAGGGATCGTTTGATTTTCATGACTAATGCTAGAAGAGACTTCAAGTCTATACGTAAACATAGCCATCTGGTGTCCTGTTGGTTTGTGGAATATCATTTGGCATTTTGGCTATAGACATTTTGTATTTTTGGACCCCGAAGTGACCATATTTGGACAAGAGGATGGCTTTCTAGGTTATTAGCTTACACTATGGGAGGTTACACAGATGGTCTAATCAGCTAATCATGAAATTTACACACCCAAAAAACTGAAGAACAGATTTGTTGGTTGGTCTGTAAGTACAATAAACTGTACAGGAAGCCATGTTATTTGTTTCAAGGTCCAGCTGAAGTGTCTCATATTAGCTGAAGTGATGCCTGCAGACAGCTACTTGCAATAGCTATCTCTCTTTGCACCCACCTGTCACTCAAAGCAGCTATGTTGTTATGCACATGCACCACATGCACCTCTGTACAGCTTGCATGAACTAGGAAGTAGCTGCTTTTTGAAGCAGGTTGTAAACATGTTTGCTTCCACATTAAAATTGAGCATTTTAACATGGTGGAGATGGAGACTGATTTACTTTGGATTCAGCCTCAAATGGCAAATTTCACATTGCAAAATTCACATTTCACATTCATTTACACACATAAACTAAAATGACTGGACTTGAAATAACATATACTTACACCGTAGCTGCTACTTTTGTTAAAGAATACAAACAAGCACCCCACCTCATGTGCAGAAATCAAATGTTTGACAGCCTCCTGTCCCACAGAAGAGAAAAATTCAAACATTCAGACTCAACAAAAAATTCCTCTTTTTTTTTTAGTCTTTTGTCCCAGACATAAACAAACTCTATTTAATATGAGTTTCAGGTTTTTTTATATTTCTGAAATGGAGCTTCTGTATTTTTTTATCCAATTTTAAGACCTAAAAATGCTCTTTTTTCTCTCAGTGCATCAATTTGTATTTGTTGAAATAATCTTATCTTAAGATAACGGTGAGATCTAAAACAGAAATTAATTTGCTCGTAAATGAGCCTTGACAATATCAGAAATTTGTCTCAGTGATCAGATTCAAGTCTGTGTAATTTGTTTCCTGTTTTTCATTTGCTTCTGTTGTCATTCTCAAACTGAAATGGATAATCTGCCATAGATTGATTTATTCTTTTGCTCCATATTTCTCCTATGCTGATGGCGGTAGTTTTGACAAAGAAAAAACTATTGTTAAAAGTTTCCTCTGTGATGCCTGGTGTTTGTTACTAAGAGTTAATTGGCCAGTGCTTTTTTGCTCTGTACCAAAAAATAATTTTAAGGATTAATTAATCTGATTTATTGGATTAATATAGCCCTAATTTTACAAGATAAGTGCTTCAAATTAAAGATGGTATACATAATATGACCTCTTTATGGTAGCAAATAATTAATCCCCCTTTATAAGAAAGGCAGCACTGTCAGACATATTCAGATTTGTACACAAAAACTTGTTTTAAGCAAACCACAACCCTTGTTCAGCTATTTTTGAAGAGACAAAGGAAGGAATGAGAGAGGATAGAAGAAAAGAACAGAAGAAATACTGTAACTTATTAAAAAGAAGAAGGATAGGAATCTGTTATAAGATTGGAAGTAAGGAAGTAATGAATGAAACTTAATGAAAGGTTAAATATTGGTTCAACTCCTCAGGCTTGTACATGTCTATGACTTCATACTCTACACACCTTCTAACTGAGGAAACAAATAGGAGCATTTTGTACACGTACTGTTTCATATATTTATGAATAGAAGGGCTTTCAGGCACACATAGACCCATTTATCCACTTACGAACCTACGAAAATCATGACATAATTACTTAATGGCATGTGTTATAAGAATTCCCTTGCACCCTCTGTAACCTTATAAAGCAGGTAATTCAGATGTCAAGCATGTTTTTACACTCAGTGTGTTTCTGAAGCCTCTCATTCTCCCTCACTCTTTTTGTGTCTGTCAAGATCCGATGGGAGAAGAACATCACATTAGGAGAACCTCCAGGGTTCCTCCACTCATGGTGGTGGTGAGTGGGGTTTTTTTGTGTCAAATGATACCAGATGCATTTGTTTAAATGCTGTTCTCATTCATTCCATCACTGCTATGACTGAATAATTGTTTGTTGTTAGCTCAGTAATTGTCCCCAAAAGCCCTCCTCAGTTAACTGTAATAATGCATTTGAAGTTATCTATTGCAATGTTGATTAAAAAAAACTATTTTTTGATGCTGGATTACCATGACTCTGTAATGGACTGTTCTTTTTCTATACCTTTGGATTTGGATTGGATTGTTCTCTTTCTGTGTGTTGTAGTGTTTTCTGGGACCTATACTGTGCAGCTCCAGAGAGAAGAGACACATGTGAACACTCCAGTGAGGCAAAGGCCTTCCACGACTATGTGAGTCTGCACAAATGTAGCTTTTCTTCCTTTCTGGCTCAGTGACAGATTAATGCAGAAATCTTTGTTGTAATATTCTATATGCTAAAGAGACCAAGACCAGTGTTGAGTATTGAATAAAGATAAAATGGATATATATTTAAAAAAATGATATATAAAATGAATAATATCAATATCCAGGAAATTATAATATAATCAAAAAATGTCAGAGTCAATCTCATAACATTAGATACTATTTCATTTCCTTCTTTTCACACCAACAGTCTGTTGCAGGTCATTCTTGCGTTTAACTGTGACTACTTTCATAGCTCTGCAGTATTTACCCTGACTAATGCTATTTGATGAAAAGTTTCATGACATAATAAAAGCAAACTTGTAAAATAGCATCTCACAATATGAAGTGTAAGAAAACTGAATTGTTTTCAATTTTACTGAAGTACTTCTGTAATTTCACTTATTGAAATAAAATAAACAAAAAAACACATGGCTAATATATTTAATATGGCCAAAATCTTTAATGGGTTGGTCTTCTTGGACAAAGTTTCCAGTGCAGCTGCTGTTTTTACAACCCCAATTCCAAAAAGGTGGGGATGCTGTGTAAAATAAAAATAAAAACACAATGCAGTGATTTGCAAAACAACATTTTATTCACTAAAGAACATAGAAAACATATCAAATGTTGAAAGTGAAATATTTTACTATTTCATGAAAAATACTAGCTCATTTTGAATTTGATGGCAACAACACATCTAAAAACAATTAGGACAGGGCCATGTTTACCACTGTGTAGAAGCCCATGTCTGGGAACTGAGATGACTAGGTGCTGGACCTTTGGGTGAAGAATTCTTTTCTGATATAGGATTCTAGTTACTCCGCAGGCCTGGGTCTCCTTTGTTGTATTCTGCAATTCATGAGGCGCCAAATGTTTTCAGTTGGTGAAAGGTCAGGAATCCAGGCAGGCCAGTCCAGTACCCAGAGTCTTCTACCATGAAGCCATGCTGTTGTTATAGCTGGATCTTATTTATATATGGCTTCTTCTTCACATGATAGAGCCTTAACCTGCATTTTTGAATGGCACAGCCAACTGTGTTCACAGACAATGATTTCTGGAAGGGTTCGTGAGCCCATGCAGTGATTTCCATAACAGAATCACGCCTGTTTGCAGTGCACTGCCACGTGAGGACCACAAATATACAATAGTGGTTTTTGGCCATGTCCTTTATACACAGAAATATCTCCAGATTCTAGATGATGCAATATTTAAAGTATTTGAGTAACATTATCATGAAATTACTCAGCAGCTTGTAGGCACAATTTCTCACAGATAACTGAACCTCTACCTGTCTCCAGAGAGACTCTGACTCTTTAAGGTGCTCTTTTTATACACGATCACATTATTGGCTTGTTGCCAATTAACCTCATCAGTTGCAACAGTTTCCCCCAGCTTTTTCTTTTCAGTACCACTTACTTTTCCAAGCTTTTGTTTCCCCTGTCCCAATTTTTTGAGACATGTTGCTGCTGTCAAATTCAAGCTGAGCTAGTATTTTTCATGAAATGGTAAAATATCTCACTTTCAACATTTGATATTCAATGTTCTTTAGTGCATAAAATATTGTTTTATGAGATTTGCAAGCCATTGGATTGTGTTTTTGTTTATATTTTAAGCAGCATCCCAACCTTGTCGGAACTGGGGATATAGATTCCAGCCTGTAAGTCTTGTTCTGACCACTTATGTTTGTGCATCTGTGATGTGCACTAGGTTCCCTCTGCTGTGCCAAATTGGTGACTTTTTAAATTAATTTTATTTTGAGAGGAGGAAGTCACAGAGAGCCAAATCTGAAGCCAGTGGTAAAGCAAATGCTTTATTGGTGTGGCCAAAAGCCTTGAGGATTTTTGAGACGTCGTGTGCTACGTCCCAGTCTCCCTCACTACAATTCCGGTAGTTTATGCCGAATGTCCTTTTTCAGATTCTTCAGGATGTTAAAGTTGAACTCTTTGATCCTGGGTGAAAAATTCACAGTGCACCTTGTGAGTGTCGGCGGAGAATAAAAAAAACACAGAAAAGTTGAGCATGCTCCTGGTTGCACTCCTGACCTGATGTGCCACCTCTGGACTCTTCCAGTGAAAAAAATGCTGTGCAGTCCCAGAGTTGTAGATTTGGCTTGCGACCTATTTAGGTCATAAAGTTGAGACAGCCCTCATTAGCTTCTTACGTCTATTGTGAGGACAATATAGTGAATACTGTTTGGTTTTCATATGGCTGCAACTTGTTTTTACAACCTAGCAAAATGGTTTTATCCTGTCATGAATCTTTGATCTTAAGTGGTCTTTAATGGAATGCTTGTTGTGATGCTTGTGATGGAGTGTACAGACCATAGTATATGACTTAGGGTTTCTACCTTCCACTTGTAGTCTGCCACAGCAGTCCTAAAATGTTACACATGCTGCATTGTGAGCACATTATGATGTAGAGCAAACTGGGCATGAAGACACAGGCTTGTGTAGTGGAAACATTGTTTATTGCTGTGTTTTCTCAATGTGGCTCCACTTGACTGCTGTTATTCTTGCACATCAAGGCATGGGTTGATCCAGTCATTCACCACCAGAGAGTGGAACAGTGAGCAGTGCCAAAGCTAAAGTTTTACATTAACTGGTGACTATGTTAGAGGAATTGTGGCTCTTCTCTTATTGAGTTTCAAGGTATATGAGGGGGGTGAGCTGGATCTTCTCCTGCTTTTTATGTTGTTTTTTTTCCTCTGGAGCCTGTAGCCTGACTCATCAGAATTGTCTGTACAATGGTTTATTGAGATGTATTGTTGGAAGTGCACAGGTCAGGGGTTTCTGCCTATCCCAGCAGGATGTTCTCTCTCTCCCTACGTGTGTGGCTCTGTGGTTTACTCCCTTTTTCCTTTAAGCTCGCAATCCTGTAGAACTGGTGGGGGTTCTCTTCCCTTTTATCTTCTTGCAGTAGGTGTGTTGGTGCATATGTGTGCCTGTGTGCATACGCAGGTGATGCTGCTGATGCTGGCAATGATGATCAGGGTGATGAATAGGCACTCCGAGGACAAGGCAGCGATGTGATGATGTCATCCTGGCTCCCGGGGAGGGAGCTGGAGGGCAGCGTGACCTCAGGCCTGAGAAACAAACAGAAAAGAGAGGAGAGTGGAAAAGCACAGAAATACTTTCTCATTTACAGTAATAATCTGAAACACAAAAACCAACAAATCACATACAGAGTAATTAAATCTAATTGCACTCAAGACAGCCACAACAGTATCTTGTTGTTTTAGATTCATCTGATCAGAATCAATTCAGTTCAGAAATCGTTCAGAATATATCTTAACATGATTAGCGAAGGCCACCAGCAGCATCTCATACTTACATTTCCTGCAGGGATGTAATCAGAGAATTATAATTAGACCAATTGTAATTAGACCAAGGTCACTTTCAATCAACTGCTCCAATGCAACACTGCGTCTCACATCCAATCAGAGGTACTACCCACGTATCTGCCACTCAATTAAAATAAAATGAGGGGACAACTGTGGTGGACGTTGTTAGAAAAAAGTAGCATGCCTTAATTTGATGCCTGTGTCTCTCTTTCAGTCTCCTGACTTTGAGACTGACGGAGATTTTAATCAGACATTTTCATGGTAATTATTTTCAGATAGCTAATTACTGAGTGAAGTCCTAATTAATGCTGCTGAGATATAGAAGCTCACTCGCATCATCTTTGTGTCCCTTTCCTTTGATAATTGATGGGATTGTGACAAGGCTTTTGACTTCATTTGCAAGCTTAACCCAGTTTGAACTACCTACTGTTGGTACAATTGTTTTTGTTTGAATCCTTTTTAAACAAGCAGTTTAATTTGTGTTCTGGCTGTTTGCATGTGCATGGCATTATGCATATGGTTGTGTTATGTAGATGCTGATCATATAACTAGATTTGACCATGTTGGGATGGTCTTCTAGGACATTAATACAGTAATCTAATGTTAAAAATGGAAGAAAGAAAAGACTGATGAACAAAGTGAAGAGAGATGCAGTATTATTGATTTCCATCCTCAGACAAAGCTTTTCAGGCATCAGAAAGGCCGTTTACAGTTCTGTTAAGTGCTTTGTAAATTGTGTTCTCAATACTAAATGAGCGGTTTCCATTTGCAAGGGCCCATGGAGTCATATAAACAAGTTATTTTTAAATTCTTATGCCTGGCCCGGAAATGATCTTATTAGAGAAAAAAGTCAAAATCGTTTCTGTCTTTAAAGAATAAAACACAAATCCATCAATGTCATTTCAGGACTTTTCCTAAAAGTGTTTTGAGTTTGAAAGTTTTATAGCTTTACTGTCGCGCTGTGTTTGCACCGCAGCAAAATCATCAACACGATGCGTCATTATGGTCTCTTGGGACACTCGTTCAAACTGTCCCAAGTAATTTTTGTGATCTTTAGTAAACCGTAGACCATACAGGGCAAAGCAGCATTACAAACCCTTTTAAAAAGAGTAATTTTAACTGTAAGCATCTTAGAAATGCATTATGGTGTCCCCGGTAGCGTAGTGGTTTGCGCATTCACCTTTGAAGCGAAAGCTCCATGGTTCGATCCCAGGTGGGGACACAAGCCCCTCTCACCATGGAGGGTTACGTCAGGAAGGGCATCTGGCATAAAACCTCTGCCGTTACCAGTTGCGGATTAATCTGCTGTGGCGACCCCTTGGTGGAGAATACAAGGGAGCAGCCGAAAGGGACATTTCATCTTAGAAATGCATTATATTGACATGAAATTGTACATTTGTGTATGCCACATTAAGTTTGCAGACTTGCTGCACTCTCAATACATTTTAAGAATCAGAATCAAAATCCTTTATTAATCTCAGGGGGGAAATTGTTTGTTTGGATTCTAGGTGCAAAGTGGATCCTCGAGTAGAATACCCTTGCAAGTTCTTGAATAGACTTTGCCAAAGAGGCAGAGTGGCACAAGAAGTACTGGTGAATTTAAAAACTTTGGAAAGTTTGGGGAGAGCCGTATTCATAACTGAACTCCAATTAGAAGGCTGCCTGACTTCTGATTTTAGATTATCAGTGTCTGACACAAGTACTGGTTGTGCTGTGCAGCCTTAAGATAAGTATGTTCTTTAACTGAAACAAGCAAAAGGGTGAAATACTATCCTGGATGAATTTTGCTTTTAAAAAGTCCCTATTGTGAATTAAAGTATGCTTTAAAGTGAAATGTTATAGTTTGCATCAGTGGGTGGACTTCCAGTATATTTGGTTTATACTGTAATGTAAAAATAAAAAGTATGGCTGTGAAGAGTAGGTTATCTTAGGAAGCACAAGATGTTGCTTACCCAATCAAAACTACAATAAAAAAGAGCCTATATTAGGCTAGATTACTGAAAATTCCCGTATTATTCACCTATGAACAATATAATGTACGTCTGACTGTGGTTTCAGCCCGGAATACTGCACACATCATTCATTTCACCATACATTTATACAAGTCGTTTTATCTCTGTTCTATATAAGTTAAGCATTGTTAGAGTTAAATCCAGCTGGGCTGCTGCTGCCCGCACCCCTTTCAGGAAAAGTGCTGTGCCTTTCCTGCCCCTGCTGTGGATGCCACAGCGAAAACAAGGCAGGAGAACCAATGCAGCTGCCTTATCATTCACAGACATAAATAAATGTGTTTGAGAGACAAACAAAATTCTGTCACTTCTGACTTTTTCTCACAGTGCTACCTTTGTCTTTCAATTCACTTTACAGTTGCAGTTATAAAACCAGTATTTCAAAAGTGCAGAGCAGCAGTTGCAATGGAAATGTCCTATAAGTGACGACTGAAGTCTTCTTGGCTATTCAGTCACTATTTCATACTCATTCCATAAGCTGAAAGTAGAGAAATGGAGAAATGTGACGCTGAGAAAGTCTTTAGGGTGCATTAAAATACAGTATATTGGAACACAGAAAATAGGAAAGAGCATATTGTATATTAAAGAAAGCCACAGTAATGTTGCCCACTGGTTATTGATGTCCAAGTTTCAGCCACCCTGAAGCTGAGTATTTTGCCATCTTTACCTTGGTGTTTCTAAAACAAAAAGTGACAAGTTATTCCTGGGAGAAGATTAAACAAGACAGTGACATTGTCCACTTTAACTGCTAAAAAAACATACTAGTGTTTTGTGAATATTACAGGGACATTGGCATCAAAAATACAAGTAATCCACCAGGTGATTTGTTCCTCAAATGTCTGAAAACTCATTTGACATGCTTTGCTAATAGCTGAGATGTTTTTGAGTTAGAAAAAGCAAAAGGCATTTTCACAATATGGGGTCTTCAAGATGAACAAAGTAGGTGAGAAATAAACTGGAGATTGTGCAGACATGAAATGTGCAGTAGTCAGGCAGAAGTGTTACAGACAAGTATTATAGCAGAGGGGGCCTGGTATCATTGTGTGGCATCACTGTGGGAGATAGGAAGCACACAGCAGTTAGGGTAAGAAGAGATCAAGAAGCAGTGCCAAGAGCAACCCCCTTTGATAAAAGTACTTCGTCTCACGCTGTCAGATCTTACGTTCATGCTCTCCCACTCATGCAAGGAAATGCATTAATATCGTGCACCCTGACAGCGGCACATGTATTGTGTCATTATTGTTAAGCTACAGGATAAACAGATTTGTAAAAATGTAACAAAACTCAGTGCTGCTTTATTTATTTACATACATGTGGTTCTCAAACACTTGTATTTGATAAGCACTGGTGCACATATACTGTGCTGTACTGTCTGCAAGAAGCTGAAGGACAAGATTTAACTGAAAACAACAACTGTCTGGAGTGTAAAGTAAAATGCCTATTGTTTTAGTAAATACAAGGACACTAAGTACACAGCTGACCTTAGACTTTGCATGTTTTTTTTCTCTCTTTGGGCTTCTTGGCACAATCAGTGTTTGACAGTACTTATGAATGAATCATAAAAGGGGTTGTTACCCTAAATGTTCAAAGTTAAAAAGAAAAAATCCTTACACATTTATAAAACCAATGACAGTGTCTAACTTAAATAATCTGGTTCAGAGATGCTCCTAGAAATACAAATAAAGAGACACATCTGCATTAAATAAATAAATTACATTAAAAAGTTTCTGTTTGAGCTGAACAATGCAGCTTAATTATTGGTGAGTTTGTTTTGTATGGTTGTAGTTACAACATGCTGCATTAAACATTCTGAAGATAATTTTATGTCTTAAGCAAGCAATGAACTAAATATTAACTCCTTTCTCAATTTCAAGGTTTGCATTTTTATTTGATCCACCCCTGACCTCTGATCTTCTCTCTGGCCATCTTGTCCCACCTCTTTAAAAACGTTCTATATCCATGAACCTTCTCTGTGATCTCAACCCCAGGTATTTAAACCCATTCACCTTCACAACCTCTACTCCTTGGGTACTGACCAGTCCACAACATAATTTTTTGTTAAGATTTGTAACTACCTTGTTCATAATCAGCGTTTTTAAGACTATGAATGTTCCCAAGGAGCATAATTAAAGGAGTGCCAAAAGGGACCTCATACTGCTCTAAATAAATACATAGCAAAATTTAAAGAAAAGGCTAAAATATTATGTTGCTATATTTATTTAGCTAATTTTATTTTTCTAACTTCTCCTTTGCTCTCTTTTTCTTAAAGAGTGTGTTGTGATGGCACACACAGAGCAGAGAAGAGTGTCTGCTCGTTCCTTGCAGTAAAATATTCTAAAACAGCCTGTTAAATATTATACCATACCAATTTGAAAAACAAAGTTCTTTCAGCTTCTCCCTTTTGGCCCAAGGGATCGCCACAGCAAATGAATCTGAATGTGTGATTTGGCACAGATTTTATGCCAGATGCCCTTCCTGACATAACCCTCCCATTTCTTCTGTCTTGGGACTGACACTAGGAGTACACTGGTATCTCCTCCAGATTGTGAACTAGAGACCTTTTGGATGTGAGATGAATGTGTAAACCACTACGCTATGAAGGACACTACCCTATAGAAATGAGATACAAAAATGAGTTGAGAAAACATAGATGACAGATCCCACAGGTTAAGGTGACCCACGGTGAACCCTGTTTGGGGCAAGATTGGGGGAGATTTAAGGAATGTGGCAGAAAGTAGTAAAACACAAACATGATGATAAAAATAAAATCATAAGTCCAATATAATTCCAAAAAAAACAAGCTTTTCAAAATCTGATTGTGACATAAAGTCATTTCTATATGTTTTAGGTGGAAAATGGGACATTGGTTCAACGATTTCTTGAAACATGCAAAAATAAATGGAAATATAGTACATCAGGCAAAAATAGTGTTTTTGCGTTTTTAACGAGCTTGGCAGTCAAAATTTAGTTGACCACCTTTATTCTTCAACCCTGTCTGAACTCTCTTAGGGAAGCTTTCCTGTCATGTCTTTAAGTAGTCCTTAAGAACAGTTCTCCAGGTTTCTTTAAGTATATTCCAAAGCTCTTGTTTGGATTTTGGCTGCTTTTTGTTCTCTTCTCTCCCAAGAGGATCCCACACTGCTTCAGTAAGGTCAAGGTCCAGGCAAGACCTGCTGCTACTGATTTTTAGTCCAGATCTTGTGTAATTTGGCACATCCCTTAAGAATGGCTTCTTCAACATCTCTCTTCCACTGATATTATTTCTGATAAGGCTTCAGTGAACAGTAGTTGAAGCAATTTGAAGGGCCAGATGCATCTCTCAGGTCTTGTGGCAGGTCTTTTTTTTTTTCTTATTTCTTAAGGACATGACGTTTAGAAACTGTTAATTTGTTTTTAGGCCTGCTGCTGTTTCTTTTGTCCACCATGCTGAGATACGGCAAGTTTTCAGCGAATAGAATCAGAATACTTTATTAATCCCAGGGAGGAAATTAGGAGGAAATAGCTCTTTGGTAATCACCTGATTGGAGCAAAAATGTTATTTTATACTTGTCACAATGTGTTCTATTTGGCACTTTTTATAGACTCAACTAAAGAAATGGAAACAAATGATGTGTTTTTGCAATAGGCTTTTAGTAACAAAGTGCCTAAAGATTTAAACTAATTTGAAATTGTTTTTTGCTAAGTTGTCAGTTATGTGTAGACACAACCCTGGTTCATCCCTTGTTTTAGGTGCCTTTTTATTCTCAAGTGATTCGTAGGTCAGTGTTAAGTGGCTTAACAAAGAAAAAAAACTCCTCTGAAAATGGTCAGGTACAAGGACTGGACTGAAAATGAATGAAAAAGCAGACAATTTCCAAGGACAAACTTTGAAATGCCATCAAAAAGCCTGGAAGCAAAATATAAAGTAATGAGGGGTGGCTCAAGACTATTGCACAGTACTGTAGAACCAAACAAACCTGAGCATGGATGGCTTGATTCAGTGGACTGAAATACAAACCTGAATTCTGATTGAACCTGAGTTTGTTTGTGTGGATGTGTTTGAACAGACAGAGGGAAAAAACAGACTGGACAGAGACAACCTAGAAACAGAGACTCTGTTGGCTCAAGTATTGTGGGTAACAAGCTGATTCCAACGAGTAGAGAGCCAATGGGGGTTGGGGAGACCCCCGTTCTGTTTCCAGGGAAACAGAGCTCTATCTCCTCCTCCACCCCACAAACCTCTCACTCCCTCTCTCTGTCTCTGTCCATGTCTCTCCGTCTCTCTCTCTTGCACGCTCCCATGTTCTTTCTTGGCGGTGTTGAGGAGGAGGGAGATGATGAGGTGACTCACTGTAACATCATTGCCATGGCAATGAGAGGAGGGAGAGAGGAGAGAAAGAGAATGGGAATTTCCATAGATGGAGGAGAGATGGAAATGGTTGTCACGATGTCTGTTTTTTTGTTTTTTGTTTTTTAAATGAAATTTCATTGTAGGACTATTACTGTATGCTGGGCTATTCACATTTCCTTACACAAAAAACCCCTCACATTTCTCCCTTGCCCTGTCTGTCTCCATCAGTCTCTACACTGCTTTGTCCTGTCTCTTTCACATCAGCATTTTCTCTTTGTTTTCTTCATTCCTTCTCTCCCCCAGTCATCCTGTCATCTACATTCCTCACGTCTGTTGCTTCTCTTTTGCTGCCCTGTTGCGCGCAACCCTCTGGTCTCCAAGGAGTTGTGTTTTCCACTGGTGTATTCTGCTGAGTCATGTCACACGCGTGTTTAGACATGCTGAGGTGAAGTGTTTATGTGATGTTGACATATGCACACCTTGCTGCAAGGCAGGGGTAAAGATGAGGCCATGGCATAGAGTGGAGAGGTTAACCGAGGGCAATAAAACGCAAGTAGGTGTAAGAATAAAGAGAAGCTCTAACAGGGCTGTGGGATACAAGAGATATACAGTATTTCAAGTTTGTCTTAAGTTATTATTTTTATTGTTTATGAAAATAAGGAGCTTTGTCAGGAGCATGTGTTATGTGTCTGCAGCAGGCTACATTTTTGTTTTTCAAAATCTCATGAGGCTAAAATGAAATAGTTTAGTTCCTTTAGTTAAAGGGAGCATTTTTTTCATTGGGCATTGCGTTCTTTTTCACTAGGCTTCTTTGACCCATCTCGGAAAAAAAAATTGAGACGTTCTGCAAAGATTAACACAGCCAACCATACAGGTCAGGTGTGCGGATGGGATTATGATGAAGGATCCAGAGATTTAGCTATAGAAGTGGCAGAACAACTACGAAGTGAAAGTAGGAGGGCAAAGAGAGAATGCTGACACGATCAGACTGGCACATTATCTCTTTGACCTCAACTAACCGCAGTGTTTTCTTTTCCTCTTGTAGACACCCATATCCTTATCTTGTACTGTCCCTTGTGTCTGGCTTTCTCGTACTTTAACGACTGCAAGATGAAACAACTTCTCAGTGGTTGTTCCTATGGCAATAAGTCTGTGAATTAACAATTCTGCCAGTTTTTTTAATTACTTTTTTCAATCTTTATAATTACACTCTGATGTGTTTTAAACTAATTGAATCTGTGGATTTATCAATATTATGTCTTTACAGTGATATCCTAACTGCATTAGAAAAGACCACAATATAGGATCATCTTCATCTTAAACTGTGGCATTTAAATCTGCCTGTCTTTTTTTTTTTACCCTCCCCTCAGTGTTCAGTCCATCTTCCTTATCTCTCCCAGTGTCGTTGAACCAAGCCAGATAGTGGTGGAAGAAGAGTAACACCCCAGCACCAAAGTGACTATCATTTTCAGCTCTGTATGTGTATCTGACAGTGTATCAGTGTATCAGTATGTAGCTCCACCTCACATATTATACAGCTCCTTGCAGCCTCAGAGATGTTTACAAGGGTCGATAATGACATTAGTGATAAAGGAAACATGACTAGTGGCCCCCTTCACAGTCAACCCCTGTGCAGCTGATATCACCCTACCTGTAATCACCCAGTGAGACCAGGCATAATAGTGCTGTGTTGCCATTTTACTAGGTAAAATCACCAGTAATGTTACACTAGAGAGGTGCTGGTGGGAATTCTGTTGTGCAGGATAACGGGCGACTGAAGTTGATAAAGGTTGCAAAGATTTAGAAAGATTGCGATGGTGAAATCTGAGATCCAAGACTGTTGTGTTACAATAAAATAGAGAAAATACTAACCTCAGATGAGAAAAATTAGTTTTTCATAATAAAATGTTTATTCTTTCCACATAAAGCTCATCTCCCACCTTTATATCCACCATATCATTTGCTTTCTTCCCCACAGTCATGAAAATGCACAAACAAAAGGTTGTTCATGTGATATTTCCAACTTTTAGTGATTTAAAACCCCTTTTCGTATTTGTCAGATACACTATGTGGACAAAAGTATTGGGTCTTTCACTCATTACAGCTACATCCCATTCTGATTCATAGGCATTAATATAGAGTTGGTCTCCTATGTGCAGCTACAACAGTTTCCACTCTTTTGGGAAGGCTTTCTGCAAGATTTTGGAGTGTATCTGTGGGAATTTTTGCCCATTTGTGAGGTCTGACACTGATTTTGGACAAAAGGGCCTGGCTCATGGTCTTTGTTCTAGTTCAGCCTAAAGGTGCTTGATGGGGTTGTGATCAGGGCTCTGTGTGAGCCAGTCAACTTTTTTCACTCCAACTTTGCTTTGTGGACTGCACAGTCATGCTGAAGAAACGGGCCTTCCTCAAACTGTTTCCATAGAGTTGGAAGCACAGAATTATCCAAAATGTCTTGTTAAATTTAAGCATGAAGTTTCCCCTTCACTGGAACTTTCAGTGTTAATGCCAGAGGAGGTTTGGAACTCTGCTGTTATTGAGTTAGCAGAGCATTGATAACTTTTACGAACTGTTGCCCTCAGAACTCAACAACCCCACTTTGCGTGGTCTGCCACTTCATGGCTGAGTTGCTGTGGTTCCTAAATGCTTCCACTTTGCAGTAATACCACTTACAGTTGACTGTATCTAAAACCTAGCGTCCACTAGGGCACGGACAAGACGCGGAATGCGAATTTAGTAAATCCGCAACCTCTCCGCATATTCTTGAAAGCTTCCTTTCACTGTCTTTATCATTCCTGAACATTTCCTGGTGTTTCTGCGCCTTCGGGAGAGGGCCAAATTTCCGCATCGAAATTTTAGACTCGATCAAAATTTGGACGCGGAAATGAACTTCCTGACACCTTCAGCAACTTGTCAGCAACTTGTCTGCATTGTCATGCGGACATCCCGCCATTTCTTAACACTTTTGCCTCTTCTGCAAACGCTACCAAAAGCCTCCGTGGTCCTGATGACAACCAGTAGGGCAAGCAGGACTGAGGATGGTGAACTGTGCTTTCGTTTCTGTGAATGGTGAACGTTATGCAGGGATATTTTGTGACACACAGAACTGTGGTGTACTTTCTGTGACTGATGAACATTTCACACAGTACTGTGATGTAGTGTAGATGATCACTTTGCGGTGATCTTGTGACGTGATTGTGATTGTTATTGTCATTGTTTTGGAACTGTAACTGCCATAATAATTATGTCGTTATTGATATACATTTTTGTTTACATACATTTTATGTGATTCATTTTATGAATATTTTGTTTTTGTATTGGCACTATGTGGAAACCTGGGAAGTGTGTTTTCACTTTGTGTTGCACGGGACATGTTTTACTTGTTGCACTTTTTTTCTACCAGGAAGT
>VUQH01041471.1:9152-20161 GCA_015106775.1 Etroplus canarensis | reverse complement strand
CATTTCTGGTTTTTTCTGTCAAGATGAGGTGCTGAGTGTACATTAATGAGAAATAAAATGAACTTTTTTGATTTTGGCAAATGGCTGCAATGACACAAAGAGTGAAAAATTTAAAGGGGTCTGAATACTTTCCGTACCCACTGTATGTGATTAAAAAAATAAACTGCAGCTGCAGTACTGCACCACAATAATTGTATTACAGACACAGGCAAAACAGAAGCTCAATACTGAAGCAATCAGCTTAACGATTACATGCATTCCAAATACTAGCAGTTTCGTCACTTAAATCCATTAACTAATTAGCTTACTTGTTTTCTTGTTGTGTATTTTGCTAAGTTTACTTTCATCATCCTATCTGTCTGCCAGTCTCTCTTTCTGATGGTCTTTTTTTCTACTTCAGCAACATCAGCTGCTCTGGGCAGCTGGCCAGGTCAATCCTGCTGTGCTGTGAGATATTATTAATGCACAGTTTGACTGCAGACAGGGCCGGGGGTGAAGGCAGCATTGAAAAGGAGCAGTGACACCAGAGAAAATCATTATCTATACTCCCAACCCTCATATTTTTTTCTCCTATAAGTTTAGCAAAATGTAAAAGCTTCACTCACTGTTCCAGCAAAAAATGAAATCCAGATACTTAGGTTCCTAATTACCCCCTTTTTTTGGTATTCTGGTCAATAGCAACAAGCATGTCTAGGCTGCATAATAATCATTTTCAAGCTGTAAAATCTTTTGTAAATGTTGATAAGAGAGAAAAGGATGAAAAATGAATAAGGAAGAAGTTCTAATTGATAGTAAGAAATATAGCACATTTTACCTCGGTACTGACAGCTTCATCTGAAGGGTTGATGAGCACCACTGTCTCCAGGACATTACTTTTATGGTGAAGAATTCTCTGGCCTGAAAAGAAAACAGGAAATAATAGCAGTTAAAAAAGTATGACTATGGTGTTGATAAACCCAAAGATAAATTGTATTTTGTAAATATGCACAAATTTCGAATTTGATGGCCACAACACACTCAACAAAAACTGGAACAGAGTTAAAATAAGACACTGAAAAGTGCACAAAACAAAGTAACACTAGTTTGGAAGACTCCTTATTAAGCAGGCTAGATGAGGTATAATAATTTGGTATAATAGTATCATCCAATAAATGAAAACCCTTTTATGACAAAATTTGTGAGAGAATTGTTGGTCAGTTCAAAATGAACATTTTTCAATGCACAACTGCAGAGAATTTAGGTCTTTCAACATCTATAGTACATGATATTGTTAAAAGATTAAGAAATTTCTGAGACATCTTAGTGCATGAAGGGCTAGGTTGGAACCCACTGTTGAATGTGTGTGATCTTTAACCCTTCAGGCAACACTACCTAGGAAACTGTTATGCTACTGTGACAAATATAGTCACCTGGACTTGGAAGTATTTTAGAAAACCATTATCACTTAAGGAGGAAGGCATACATCAACTCTTTGAATAAACACCACTGAGTTACTGTGGAACTGTGTGCTGTGGTCAGATGAGACCACATTTTAGCTTGTTCTCAGAAAAAAAAGTCCGTTGAGTTCTCTGCGCCAAAGATGAAAATGGCTATCCACATGTTATCAGTGAAATATGCAAAAGCCAGTACCTGTGATGGTATGGGAGTACATCAGCATAGGTGAATTACATGTATGTGAAGGTACCACTGACTCTTAGGTGTATATTACAATTTTAGAGGGACATATGTTGCTTTTAAGGCAATGTCTCTTCCCGGTATGTCTCTTCAATGTGCAGCAGGATAATGCCAGACCACACGTGCTATACTAGCCTTGAGATCTATCTCGTATTATGGCGCATCATTAAGAGGAGAATCAGACAATGACAACCACAGACAAGTAAAAAAGGATGAATTTTCCAGTTGCAAAAGTACAAAAATTAGTATCCTTAATTCCAAAACAATTAAAAAGTGATATTTAAAGGAAAGGTGATGCAACACAATGCTAAACATTCTTCTTTCCCAACTTTTATTGAGTGTATTGCAACCATAACATTTACAAAATACAGTAAAGTTGGTCAGTAAAACCACTGGAAATCTTTTCATTGTATTTTTGTTGGTTAAACAAGGATTTATCTGAATTAACATATCAAAGGCATTTATTTTTATTGGATTTTGGAAAATATCTAAACTTTTCTGGAAATAGGGTTTGTAATTGTCAGATATTTTTATTTTTTTAAACAATCATGTCCAAAGACACTGGACAGCCTCTTAATATTCATATTATTGTGTAATTGAATATCTCTGAGAACTGGACTTTTTGTTGCTCAACAAAAGACACTTGGAAAAGAGGGAATATATTTGCTAATTTGCCAACCAAACCAACTGCTTGATTTTTCAAGAAAAAAATGGATTTATCAGAAATGCAAAAATAATTATTTTTAACCCTTGTATTTGTTAGCAGCAGAAAATCAATCATTAACATTCATTAATGTGCTTGAACATTTAAAAACAGCAACAATTTCATCTCTGAAAACATGATGTGCTAACTTTTAAAATAACAGGCCTGAAATCAACCCGATTTCTTTAGAAGGCAAAGTGACTTTGACTGGTGTCTGGCTAGTAGTGTCTCTGTAGTGTAGTAGTGTACACATTTGCCTCACAAGTGAAATATCCCTCGTTCGAATCCAGGAGGGGACACATGGCCCTCACACAATGGCAGAGTTGCATCAGGAAAGGCAGCTGTAAGTGTATAAAATCTGTGCTTAATTGCCTGTGCAGATTCATCTGCTGTTGAGACCCCCTGGGAAAATATAAGGGAGCAGCTGATAGTGCCGACTTTAGTGTCTCCATAGTGTCTTGGTTTACACATTCCCCTTACACGTGAAAGGTCCGTGGTTTGAGTCCAGGTGGAGACACAAGCTGTGTTAGGCAGGATATCTGTGCCTTGGGGAAATCTAAGGGAGCAGCTGAAGGTGATTTGTTTGCCTGGTCAGCCAATGAGTGATGTGTACTTTACTTTATCTAAAAATGTAAATTAGGTTAGTGGAAAAATCACAAGTGTAGAAAAAAAAACAAAAATGTTGACGTGGATTTCAACTTGTTCAAGATTCAAAAGTACTACAAAAAACACCCATAAAATCATGATTTTTGCCTCTAATATTTCCATCATTAGCATTTGTCATTATAACAGGATAAAACTGATTACAAAGCTGTAATGAATCACCACTCCTCTGGTTCTTATAAAGATAGAGCAGCACTCTGCAAATTTATCATTCATTCTGGCAGCTGCACTATGGCTGTGTAAATGTTAATGGTCTCTGCAGAGTAAGACCCTTTAGCACACAGATGAGTGAAATCTCTGAAGATTGGAGCCCCTTGAGTCCTGCTCCTTGACATTAAGACCCATTTTAAAATTTAAATCCTCCTGCAGCATCCTTTGTTATAAGACACCATTTTGCTCCATTGCACCATTGACTCCATGGCAATTTGAGTCACTGTAATATATGATCATTTGTTTGAATAATACAGGGTGTTTCAAAAAGATGGACCCAAATTCAATGTGGTATATTTCTTGATAGCAACATGGGACCAGTAACGTTACAAATGGTTAAGTTGTGGTCTTTTAAAACTCTATGCCCTGCCCTTTCATGTGGTAACTGTTTTATTCACGGGCGGTTCATAGATGCGGAGATATAGTGATTTCAAATCTTTTCGAAACTTCCTGTAAACCTGTTAGCTTCATTAATTTACCGTTAAGTGTGTCAATAGTAATGCATATTTTTATTGTACATATTCTTTACTGTTTAAGCATTTTAGGAAATTAAAGTGAGCATGAACATTTTGTATATATGTATGATTTTAAAATTGTCTAATGTTACAAAATAAAGATATTAAGGAGGTTGACTTCAGGGCTGCCAATAATGATTATTCACATCATTTACTATTCAGCCAATTAGTTTCTTCATGTAATAAATCATAACTGTCAATTATCAGAAAAAATGTCCATCATGATGTTGATGGATGATGTTTTTTTTGTCTAGTTATTTTTTAAATAAACAACCCCAAACTAAAAAAAGAGAGTCTAAGAAAACCAACTAATGTTTAAATGTTTAAATTTCACATGCGTGAAAGGGAAGATTCAGCAGTTTCATTTCAGGAGGATTAAAATCTTCAGTTATTAAAATGGGGGTTGTATTACTGACAACTGAAATCTGCTTTTAGCAGTGCTACTCCACTTCTCTAGTCAGACTAGGTTCCCGTGAGATGACAGACAATATTGGTTTGAGCTCTCACAATGAGGGCTAAAAATAGTTGAGTCTGCAGCATTTTGTTATAAGTATTATGTCCCTCTCACAAGACAGAGTGGCTGGACAGAAAATGAGCATTGCTGTGACAAACCCATAATCAATCATCTGAGATTTTGGATGATTGATTATGATAATGAGCGTGATCCCGCTGTGTGTGTTTAGGGGGTGGCTGTCCTCTGGCCCAGTGGACATGAACACAGTATCTTTAACGTCATTATTCATTCTCACATGTCGGGCTTCACTCAGTCAGCCCCACACATTTTCTTTTATTTCTCCTCCTTGTTATCACATTTCTCTTTGAAAGCATAAACTGATGAGAATTTACGAGAGACAGATCTTATTTTATTAATTTAGATACATTTCTGCCAGTCAAAACAAACAGACAAAATGCTGCCACTGGAATGCACAGACAAAGGCGAGAATCTGTTTTGTGTGAAGTGCTGGGCTTTAAATTCAGAAGCACAGTATTGAAGGCTGAGTGTGCCTTGTCCCCGGAGACTCCAGCAGCTATCTGACATCTCGGCCGATTCCTCCATACATATTTCATATAGCAGATTCTCATCAAGGAACACACAACCATTAACTCCACAGCTTCACCCCAGAGGGTTATCACTCCTTCTAGAAAAATGCTCTCATTCACTGCTGTGGTTCCTACACAGTATACGACCACTGGCCTCGAATAATCTTGGGAATTCAGTAAAGAATAATGACTTGGAACTCTCATTGATCTTTTAGCAGTTTGAACTCTGTTTTTTGGTGATGGATGTCTTGGTGGAAAAAATATCCACAGCAAGAATTTAATTTTGAGCTTTTGTGTAAATTCATCATGAAAGAAGCTTGAAAATGACTAAAGGGGCATTTGTTTTCTCTAATAAAAATTGGAAACTCTGCTCTGTAATGTGTTTAACAGCATCACGGAAGCAGGTTCTAACCTGTGATTGGGCAGCTAATTAAGTTAAGGTAGACTAAGGTTAAGAGTTACTGTTCATGTTCTCGCGCAGGCATATGGCTGCTCCATCCTTTGCAAAGCCAAACTGTGTGCGCAACATTTCTTCACAGGTGCCCTTTGTAGTGAGGTTTTCTGACTTTGGGATGTGAGATAGCAGCCCGTGGTAGACAATTACAATTCATCAAGTTTAGAGAAGAAGCTGCAGAACCCATCGTTGTAAGTAACTGAGCAGCATGATGATGATCAGAATGTGTTGGACACTTGACAGGATTCTTTTTTCACAAAAAAAAAATCTAATCTAATCTAATGTTCTGAATGCATTTTAACTAAACTTCTGTAGACTGTTTCCAAAAGCAGCACAAAAATCAGAGGGGGAGAAGAGGGCTGTTTTTACCCCCACTGGAGATAAAAACTAATATATCATAGGCAGAGACCCGCAAACCTGAATGGGGTACCCACCCGCCCCCCACACACAGCAAATCACACCCTGTATACTACAGTACCACATTGGTAGTATTGAGATGTAAACATGTGTTCTACTCGATTAAAGATCAGAATGACAGGCCTTGTGAAAAACTGTTTCCCTTCCGTGACCATTTTACTGACAGTTTGAAGATTTGCATCTGTCTAGTGCAACCATCATCAATATCCCGGTCTGCTCTGCTGGAGAAAGGTTTACTTCGACCCCCATCTCAGACTGATGGCCGGTGCTGCGCCAATACAATCTAGGAAACACTTTAAATGGTCTGTAAAATGAGAGAACAATCAATCCCCAGAGTCTATTTTTAAGTCTGCTCATGCTGCAGTAAACAAGCCATATTTGTGACTGCTAATGCAACAGAGAGGCATCTTGGTTTTCTTTGTCTCTCTTCATGGGTTATACCCTGCCTACTGGCTTTTTATGCGATGAAACAGACAATACAGAAGTCTGTACAGCAAAGTGTAACCTATCATCACCGCCACCATCACCCTGTGTCTAATCTATCTCATCCAAAACTGACAGATTGTGCACAACAGCTTGTTTGACCCTGACAATTACTTTGATCGATATAAAATCCTTAAAACTCTATCTCAGCAGGAGGTAAGGTAATGTCACATGCATCACTAAACATTCTCCTTCTGGCTGAATAGGAAGTGCAGAACATGTTCGTTTGCCCTATCTGACACAGACTGAACCAGACAGGAACATCAATGAGGATGGCAGCCCACCAAAAATAGATCAGTGGAACAACTAAATTCAGTCCCTTCTTCATTTTGTTTTAAAAGGCATCTATCATAAAAGAACTGGGATTTTTTCTGCTCAGGTGGATCCCCTGTATTGTTAGTGTCAGCAAATTTCTTTTCTCGTAAAACAGAATAATTGAACTTGGTGACCTTCAGCAGCAAAGATTGAGGCAGAATATTCAGAATCACTTTTTGGCAGACAAAGGGACCCAATATACATAACATGTCTGGAAATGATGCTAATGGCAGTGCCCTGGCTACTAATTCACAGAACAGTCAATCACCTGTCTCATCATATCACTTCTTAATAGCATTTAGGCTTTAACGCTTTCATAGACATCATTTCTAGGATTTAGCCTTTTAAATCAAATGATGACCTGGCATTTCAATGCAATTATTAACAAAATGTTTTCACAATATTTCCTTCTGTTACAAATTCTTATAAATATTAGGGGATCTCTGGCTTGATTGATGTATGATTAATCAGTTCGGTGATTTATAACTGGAGCCAGGAGCTACTGTTTTAAGAGTCAAGAATCATACGACATTACATTTTCATCTCTGTTAAATAAATAAAAGTCAGCACAGTTTTTAATTATTATTGATTGTGAACTGCAATGTTGTCTTCAACAATCTCATTAGTGAGAGTCCTTAATGGATTTGTGGTTTAGAGATGACTTTGCTGTCTGCAATGACTACAGAGTGATGGGAAATCTGTAAGTAAACAGAAGCATCATATATCTATGAGGGAATGGCTGGTGGCCTCCTATCTAGCTACTCTTCTTCCTCCCTTCTCCTCCTCACTGTGGGGTCCAGGCATCCTGTGCACCATGTGATGGATGGTTTGTCTTTTATCAAGCAGACAGGTAATTTCATTTGCCTTTCTCAGCCGGAATTTGCTTGCTGGTTTTCCACTAAAGACAGATCCCTAAGCAATGAATGCAACACTACGAGCTAGAGAGAAAAGAATGCAACATATTGTTTCATTGATTTTTCTTCATCCCACGGAAATCAGGTTATAAACTCAGATCACTAGTCAGCTCTCCCGAGAACTGATGCTAATTCATTTTAGAGGGAAGCTTGATATCAAGCTTGCATGTCCCAATCACAACTTTGTAAGAAGGATATAAACTAGATTGTTATTTCTTTTTATGTTTTAAGTTATAGTTAGCAAGGTTATATTGAGCCATAGTGTTAGTGCAGGCAGACCACTGAGTCATGCTCAACTGTAATTGTGGCAGATCAGCTGATTTCAAAGCCAGCCCACCTCGACTGATGGCTCAACTTCTGTGTATCCAGTTGGCAAATCTCATATAGGAAGTGCTACTTAAGCTGCTGTAACCTGCCAATAGTTGCCGCTTTGAAACCCATCTCCATCTCAGCTCCTTATTGCTGCTCTCCTCGCATCCACCTTTCTGTGTGTGCACATGGAAAGGTGGGAAGGCGTGCTCTCCTTGCCTGATGCTTTCTCTGTATGTGCATATGGGTGTGGGGAGGTGCAAAAGTGGAGCTATTCCACCAAATATATATTGCTGCAAAAGAAAACAGCAATCTTCTTTTAAATATCATGGATCTGACTATGATTTTACATTGACATTAATTATATAATATTTATAATATATAATATAGAATAGCAATGATTTCTGAGTAGAAATAGAAATCAAATTATTTAAAAAAAATTTATTCTATTTTCATTTCACAGAGTGATAAAGGATAATTACAAAATTAAACATACACATCTGTGAATTAAAAAAAATGATATATAAAATCCCTAACTATTTAAGGGCAAATACTTCACATTAAGCAGTTGATATGAAAAATTCCAACCTCCCCTGGCGTTTGCCAAAATAAAAAAGGAATACAGTTTAGGAGAATAAAATTATTCAGTATTTTTTTCTGACATGATATTGACTCAAAGTCTTGGCTTTATTTCCCTGTATCTCTGTCTGTGTGACCTTGCTTATTCATAACCTTGATCTCCGGTCAGCCTGTTCTTTCCTCCTAAGCTACTGTATTATTTCCTTTTAGCACCCCACCCGCTTCTGTGTCATTCTCTTCTTTTAAAAGCCTTTCCCCTCACCCTCTCTGCTCCCCAAGTCCTCTCTATTCCCCTCCCTTCTTTATTTTCATGGACAGACACTGCCACTAGGGATTTTACACTGCTAATTACTCCCGAATCAACTGTGCATCTAGTTGCAAGGCAACAGCATACAGGAGGAAAGACAAGAATGGAGGATGGGAACATGAAAAAACAAGGTGGGATAAAAGGTAGTGTGAAGCTGGGGCCCCGTTAAATGTCATTTTAGATAAATCCTTCCTCCCAACAGACTGAATTTCAGTTGTGAGATTTGATACGGGGGATATAAATGCATTAGTATCGACCTACTGATTTAGTTTGTTGGCTCTCTCAGTCTATTAAACATCTAACCACATATGAAGCTGGTCATGTTCAGTTTTAAGCAGAGCCAAGCAGAGGCTTTAACTGCTGCTGACAGTCAAGGCCATACTACCTACTAATAGACCATGTGTCCCGCCACACTGGATGTGTTCCATCTTCATAGAGCCACTCCTTCACCTTGCAAATGATACTGCTATAAAAATGCCATGTAAGAAAATGCTGAGAGGGTGTATCCTATGATAGGTAATAAAACCTGCACCTTTCGTATACTGCAGGGAAGCCATAGTTGACTGAGATGTGACAGTGAGCACTGCTAAATGCAGTGACAGAATATAAGAAAAATGTACTGTAGTGCTGTATTTAAGTATAATTTTGAGGCAGGAAAACTTGAGTTGTTACAGTTGCTGGAACTCCAACTTCACAACATTTTTCTGACAGCTGTCGATAATAGTGACTGTGATTTTTTTTTTTTAAATACACCTTTTAAAATGAGATTCACCATTCCTTCAAAAATTCCCTCCTATAATCAAAATAATGTTAGTTTCTATCAAATTTCTAGTAGTAATTATTCAACTATATTATATATATATATTATAATTTTAGTGCCATAACCTGCATTGTCCTCAGTTATGAAGCATTTTTGAACATTTAAATTTATTCAAACTGCACAGTAGAATTTACAGCTTTTAGTTGGAGAAATGTCTTTATAAAATTGTCAATTTTATGCACAGCTGAAAAGGGAGCATTCTACACCCACCAGCTACTTCAGTAGGTACACCTCGCTAGCACCAGTTGGATCCCTGTTTGCCTTCAGAGCTGCCTTAAATCTTCATAGCATAGATTAAACAAGGTGCTGGAAATATTCCTCACAAGTTTTGGTCAATATTTACGTGACAACACCACGCAGTTGCTGCAGATTTGTTCTACCACATCTCAAGGTGCTGTATTGGATTGAGATCTGGTGACTGTAGAGACCTTCTGACTACACATTGTCATATTAAACAAACCAGTTTGAGGTGATTTGTGCTTTGTGACATGGTGTGTTATCCTGCTGAAAGCAGCCATCAGAAGATGGGTACAGTGTGGTCATAAAGGGATGAACATGTTTCAGCAATAATACTCAGGTAGGCTGTAGCGTTTAAAATATACTCAGTGCTTATGGCCCCAAAGTGTGCTGGGAAATATCCCTCACATCATTACCTCACCAGCAGCAGTCTTATTCATTGAAATGAGGCAGGCTGAATCCATGCTTTTATGTTGTTAATGCCAAATTCTGACCCTACCATTTGAATGTAGTAACACAAACTGAGACTCATCAGCCTCAGTTTCCTGTTCTTAGCTGACAGGAGTGGCTGTAAGTGTGGTCGTCTGCTGCTGTAGAACATTTGATTCAAGGTTTGACGTGTTTAAGGGATGCTCCTCTGCATAACCTGGTTGTAACAACTGGTTACTAGTTACTACAGGTTCCCTTCATATCAGCTTGAAGCGGACTGACCATGCAAGGCTTTTTTTGCCCAGAGAACTGCTAGTCACGTGATATCTTCTCTTTTTCAGATCATTCTCTGCAAATCCTAGAGATAGCTGAAATATTCAGACCAGCCTGTCTGACACCAACAGCCATGCCACATTCAAAGTTGCTTAAATCACCTTTCCTCCCCAATTCTGATGCTTGTTTTAAACTTCAGCAGGTCATCTTGACCATGTCTATATGCCCAAATGCATTGAGGTGCATTGTGAATGGCTGATTAGATAGTTGGATTAATCAGTTGAACAGGTATACCTCATGAAGTGACTGGTGAGTGTTTTTATTTGAAATACAGGCCAAGCAATACTTGCAATATTTCTAAAATGACTGGAAAAGAGCATGTCTTGGTTTTTGTTTATGACACAATGGAAGCTGCTGGAAACTTAATAAGCTATTAATCATTCAGCTAGCGTGAAATATTTATTTAAATGTCATTTATTTCCAGTTTACCTCTGACATCTGCAGAGAAACGAGCTGAGTGTCTGGAGACAAACAGCTTGAGTTCCTGGTCCAGGTTGCAGTCAATTAGGTTGGCGTCCCATGAGCGAATCCCTGCAACAGAAGCACAGGAACACGCAAGAAAATAGCGAGATTATTAAAAAAAAAAAAAAAAACAAAAAGAAGGGG
>VUQH01041470.1:0-17407 GCA_015106775.1 Etroplus canarensis | reverse complement strand
GTCATCCTCGGGGCATCCTCCCAGAGGGACGTGCCCAAAACACCTCAACTGAGAGGCGTCCAGGAGGCATCCTGATCAGATGCCCGAACCATGTCAACTGGCTCCTTTTGATGTGGAGGAGCAGCGGCTCTACTTTGAGCCTCTCCCAGATGACTGAGTTCCTCATGCTGTCTGTTGCTGTGAGCCCAGCAAATCCTGCGGAGAAAGTTCATTTCGGCAGCTTGTATTCTCGATCTCATTCTTTCGGTCATTACCCAAAGTTCATGACCATAGGTGAGGGTAGGAACGTAGACAGACCGGTAAAGCGAAAGCTTTACCTTAGAGTTCAGCTCCCTCTTCACCACAACAGATTGGTACAACATCCGCATCTCTGCAGACACTGCTCTGATTGTCTGTCAGTCTCCCACTCCATTCTCCCCTCACTCGTGAACAAGACCCCAAGATACTTGAACTCTTCACTTGGGGCAGGACCTCATCCCCAACACGGAGAGAGCAATCCACCCTTTTCAGGCAGAGTACCATGGACTCAGACTTGGAAGTACTCATTCCCATCCTGGCTGCTTCACACTCAGTAACAAATATCCCAGCAAGGTCTGTAGGTCTAAAATATCTGAAATCAGGATATTAAAAAAAAATACAAAAAAATAAATATAGTAATTTCTTATGTGATATAGCATATGATTACTGCCTGGGATTAAGAGAATTAGTCATTTTAATAAGTAGCCACAAATAATATATGTGTACTTTCAAGAGACAAAGTATTGATCACAGGAAAAAGGAGGTGGTAAGGTGACATTGGAGAACAATACTGTTTGTCTAGGAAAGAGGTTACAAAAAAATATTCATACATCTGTCCATTTTCTGCTCCTTACCCAGGGCTGAGTCACAAGGGTATCAGTCTAAGGAGACACACTCAAACCTCTCTTTCCCTCTCACCTCCTTCAGCTCTTCAGGGAGTGACGCCAAGGCATTCCTAGACTAGCCGAGAGATATAATCACTCCATTGTGTCCTAGTTCTGTCCCAGGGCCTCCTCCCAGTAGAACATACCCGAAACACCTCACCTAGGAGGCACACAGGAGGCAGCCTCATCAGAGGCCTGAACCACTCTTCGATTGGCTCCTTTCATTGTGGAGGAGTAGCGCCTCTACTCTGAGGCCCTTTACAATGATTTACCAAAATCATGGTGAGTAAAGCATATGGCCACATATATCATCAGGTGCCACGATGACAGACCTCCCCTAACTTTGTTGATTTTCACCTAAATCAAAGTTTCTCAAGCTATTTTTGCTTTTACAGTTTCTATATCCCTATTACCCACATTTCTACTTTATTGTAGAGTGTTTTACAGAACTGAGATATGTGTCAAATTTCTTCATTGCTCAATGACATGAAGAGCTAAAAGGTTAGGGAACCACTGGAGCAAAAGAAGGGTAGGTAAATCCCATTTTACTGTCTCTTTGATTCTCTCATCTCTTGCTCGCTGTGTGTGTTTGTGTGTGTGTGTGTGTGTGTGTGTGTGTGTGTGTGTGTGTAGGTGTGTGTGTGGGTGTGTGTGCGTCTATTCAAATACTTCCTTAAGAATTTCATTGACCTTTAAGTCTTATAAAAACAAAGTACATATGAGAAGCTTGTAGAAGAAATTAGTTTAAGCTGTAATCTTTATTATGAATTCATAGTTCAGTAGGTGCTACATTGGTCTTCAATAGCGCTTCTTTATTTCTGTGTATTATTTAAGCATTTTAAATCACATATGGTCTACCTTTTTGTCTTGACTAGTATGAACTGCAGGATGTCTGTGACAGATCTGAATGTTAATACAAATATAGTCTTTCAGTGTTTCACAGTTGCATTAATGCTACCACCTATAAATTTATGAAATAAGTCCACTTAATGGGAATCAACAGAAAAAAAGGCCAAGCTGACAAGTGCTGCTTTGTTTTCAAGCAGTTTGGATATGTGTGCATTAATATATTTACTAGTAGTAAAGACATTTTAGGTTAAAGGGGACATTAAAGGAGTTAAAGGAGACACGAGGAACTGAGCCTACTGCTCAGTTCCTCGTGCTTCTTCAAAGTAGAGTTTGAGACATATTCTCAGGTATAGTGTGAATTAAATTTTAGGTTAGTATTGGAATTGAAGTTCACATTAGCCATTAAAAGGAGTACTTTACATCAAGTGGAAGCAAAGTAAATTTTAGATATTGTGTAATCATGTTTTGGATGAAGATAAAATTTCTTACAATAAGTAGTAAATTGCACTTCCTCAACAATTACAAACTGCGTCTTTTTAAAGTCATTTCTCAAGTTAGTAGCATTGCAACAGGAAATTTGTTGATTTTTCTAAGTACTCAACTGTGCCCTGATATTTCCCATGTTTCTTCTTTGACCACTGGACAGAATCATTTGGGCTCTGTGACTTTCACAGAAACTGGCAAAGAATTAGATTGAAGTCATGCTCAGCTGGTCCCATCTCTTACCGAATGTCATTGTTGTCATCTGTGGCTCAGAAAACTCTCTAGTCATACGATCTGAATGCCAAGTAATTTCAGATGCCCTCAGGTTATTCAAGTTTCTTTCTTCTATCAGGGAAACTGGGCATGTTAACAAGGTATAACATAATACAAACACATCTTAATGCAATCTTTCTAGCCCAAGAGTCTTCCACATTGTTAAACCTTAATGACTGGCATTCCGAAAATACTTATTTAAAAGTTTATGAGTTTTCTGAAAATTTCCTGATCATACAATATCAGTTGACCGTTTATCCTTTGTGCACCACAGCATTACTCCTCTAAGGTCTTGGCTGTCACAATCCATGACCAAACCCAAACCAAAACCCAGTGGCAGATGGCTTAATTGGCCATATTCACACTCAACCTCAGGCATATGATTCATAGTAATCATTTGCAAATTCATGTTCAGTATTTCTTTTCTTTTTTCACTAAAGCATCAGCAGAATCATCACATTGTTCAAAGCACTTCTCACATATATTACCTCATATGTTATTTCTTGTTTAACTTCAAAATGTGAAGATAGATTAATTCCAATTATAAAAGCTTATAGCTTGGTTCCAAACTTACTCTCCCAAATACAGATAAGACAATGTGTACAATTTAATTTAAAATACATACACTAAAAGGGCAGCAAGAGAATATCTGTGCGTCACACATCCAGGAAAATCATCTTCTTCATTTACATGAATGTATAAATGTAGATATGAAAAAAAAATTTTGGTTCAGAAATATTGAGTTTAAACCTATCAATGTTTTGCAAAAATATGAAATGCCAATATTCTCCTCCGGTGCTTGGGTTGATGACATGACCAATTACATAACCATAGTACTGTAATGGAACCCCCATGTGGGTCTGAAGCTATACCAGTATCGAATGTATTTAAAGTTGTGTAGACAACTTGAGATGCAGCTTTTACCCTTTATCACCAGGAAAATAAATACGCCATTAATCAAGTACTTACTAAATAACAATGGGTTAGCACCAACACTTCTAAAAAATAGAGTTTGAGCTGTTAAATGCAAACTGTGCAGCACACCTGACTTAGCTTCATTAGCATTTACCAGACATGGGAAAGCAGCATGACTCATGACAGATGCAGGCTTCCAGTGAAGCATTATGATGGATAGAGCAGTTGACACATTGTTCCCAACAACACTTTTCATCAGTGTGTTGTGGAGCCAGGTGTAGCATGACAATTTATTTAGTGTTTGTTTGTTTGTTTATTTATTTTAAAAGCAGGGGGGTTGAATTGATGAAAGCATGTTGGTCGTGTACTGAACACAAAAGCTGGGCTGCTCTTCATGTCTGCTTTCCACCACAGTTATTCAAATTTTTCCACCAATTCACTGCTTTTATGGAATGCTGTCCGAACAGTAACCTATTCATGCCACTCTGTATTCACTAACCAAACAACTATTTCAAGCATAGCTATTGGATCAATGTTAAGGTCTTTCAGCCACTTTTATACTTTTCATGATTAAACAGAGCATGAGAAAATTCTTGAAATAATAAAAATGTGATTTGTTAATGGAACGCCTTTATATTTTACTATCTGCAGAAGTTACAGCTGTGAGGTGGACCTTAACACTAGAACTGCCAAGCAGATCCTTTTGACTCTTTTTTCATTTTAAAATAATGTAACTATTAAAATAAAACCCCATCAGATCATATTTATCAACTTCTCCTAAAATGGGCTTATTCAGTGTGCAGGGTTTTTTGGATGTAAGAGATAAATAGACAATACCGAGAACCAGTAAGGGGTTCATTTTGACTCCCAAAGAAATTAATGTATAAAATGCTGTGTTTAACAGTCATCGCATGCCTGACTGCTTCACAATATGTATTGTTTGCACAAATTTTGATATGACAACTTCTATATCGTGAGCTGAAGCTAGCTAGATGGCACTGATAGCATAGGACACTATAGTTAGATCTTCTTCTTCTTGTTCTTTCAGCTGCTCTCGTTAGGGGTCACCACAGCAAATCATGTGCCTCCATCTCACCCTATCTCTTGCATCCTCTTCCCTCACACCAACCCTCTGCATGTCCTCCTTTACTACATCTATGAATCTTCTCTGTGGTCTTCCCCTTCTCCTCCTGCCTGACAGCTCCATCCTCAATATCCTTTTTCCAATATATCTATAATCTACACAAAAATTTTCCCCATTTCTGCTCATTTTCAGAAATAACTCGAGTTGAGTTCTCCATGTCAAAGATGGAAAAGACCATCCCAATATCAGCAAAAGGTGCAAAAGCAACATCTGTGATGGTATGAAGGTGGATCATTCCCCATGATATGGCTAAGTTGCATGTACAGTATGTGATGGTGCCATTGACGCTGAGGTGTATATTAGGATTTTAGAGAGACATATGCCACCAACAAGCCAACATCTCTTCCCACGACGTCCATGCTTGTTTCAGCAGGACAATGTCAGACCACATTCTGCGCAGGCTACAACAGCTTGGCTTCATAGACACAGAGTGTGTGTGACTGACTGGCCTGCTGCCAGTTCAGCTCTAGCTCCTTTTGAAAACATGGTACATCATGAAGAGGAAAAGCGACAAATGGGCCATAGATTTTTGAGGAGCTGAAATGTTATATGAAGCAAGAATGGACAAGAATTCCAGTCGCAATACTACAACAATCTAAGTTCAAATATGATTATAAAGTGTTATTAAAAGGAGCAGTGATAAAACAAAATGGTAAACATGCCTCTTTCCCAACTTTGTGTACATTTACAAAATAAATAAAAGTTCATGTAAATTAATACATCACAGATTTGTGTTTTTACTGACTAATAAAAAATATTCCAGCTTTTCTGAAAATGGGGTTTGTTGAATTAGAAGAAGAAGTACATTTACCTATAGTGGTCTATTGTAGCGCTGAGGAAGTAGTAGGAGGCATTAAAAAATCTTAATATTGTAATAAAAGTTTTTGAGTGCATTTTTATCATCTGTCATTGACTGCAGATTCTAAGTGAGGTGTTGTTGAGAAAGAGCAGAATTACAGCCACTGTATGAATAAAAACGTTCAGATTAGAAATTCTCCTGCAGTAAAGACAGGTGATGCTTGTGATCAGTAGCCTTATGAACCCAACCAGTTACTGTCTCCCAGTCCCACAGAAAAATTGTGTATTTACCCAATCAAATGTGGGGAAGAGGAGCAATGAGAGGCCTGTGTGACACCAGCTCTCTCCCTCTATAATTTCCGTCCCCATTTTCCACCAAGACCACTCAATCTTACAGCCATATGGCGGTTTGCTGCCATAACCATTCACAGCTGAGTAAAAATAAACCTTCTGGATGCATCCTTGGGACAGGGGTTTAAAGACATATTCACTACAACTTTTGCTTGACTTCGTGCTGGTCATGATAACCTACTGTGATTCACCCTGTCTGGAGATGATTCTCTTCATATAATTTGGGATGGGAATACAGTCAGGGTATACAATATCATTCAGTTTAAATTCAAGGGTGAGGCAAAAATAGAAATTCAACCACATGAAGAAGCTCAGTCCAGAAATAGCTTGTTTGATGGGTATATATTTCAGTGGTGCAATGATGGGGTCTCTCCAAAAAGCTTTAAAAGCTCCCCCATTTATGATTTGGGGTAGGGTGGTTGCACACGTGGTTAACTCACTGTGTGCTTCTGCATACAACGCAGAAAGTTTAAGACGTCCCACAGCTTTCAAAAGCAAACGTCTTGAAATGTAAATTACACAAATTGCACTCCCAAAATAAACACACGTGTTGAGAATGCCACTTATAGTAAATCTCCAACTTAATTAATGAGATTAACTGATGCTCTTTCTTCAGTCTTTTCAGCAAACACAGCATGTCGTCACACACAGTGAAGACATGCTGTGTAGTAACTAGAAGGTGCGCCCGCCGTCTGCTGCCTCCCACATAGATTAACGTGTAAATGTGGTATGAGGAGTGCAGACAGAAAGACACAACCTTCACCCACCTGAGAGCAATTAAAGAGATTTCTGTCTATATAATTATTACCTCTTATTTATGGCATTTTGAGGATTGTCGTTTTTGGTATTTCACAACGGAAGAAATGGTTGGTACATATGGTCATCAACTTATAAACCTTACCCTTTATTAAACTGAAAAAGAAAAACTTTTGAAATACAATGGTGAGTTTTGAATGTTTGTATTAATATTCAGCACAGACTTTTTAGTCATGTTAATGGCCTGTCCAGGTGACATTGGTGGCTCAGTCAGTTTTTTAAAATCAGAACAAAATATCTCAACAAGGACCAGATCATTTTCATTTTGTGTATATCATTTAAGTATTTTAGTTTACTCATTAATTTGTGATTAAATACCCATGAAACTGCTGATAATCTGATCGTCACATGGTGTTCAGTGCTCATTGAGCAAATATGAAACACCAAGGAACCAGATAAACTTACCAGGGGGTGAGACTCCTATCTATTCTAAACCTTCTCTGGCATTAACATCAGCTCAAAAATTGTGTGCTTGGAGCTTCATGGCATAGGTTTCTTTGGCTGAGCAGCTACAAATCTTACATCACCAAGCACAATGCCAAGTGTGAAACGGAGTGGTGTAAAGTACACCACCACTGGACTCTGGACCAGTGGACACATGTTCTGTGACGTGATAAATCCCAGCTCTCTAACTAGCAGTCTAATGGAAGAGTCTGGGTTTGGTGAATGCCAGGAGAATGTTACTTGCCTTACCGTATTGTGCCAACTGCAAAGTTAGGTGGAGGAGAGATAGTGCTAGAGAGTCATTTTTCTGGAGTTGACCTGGGCCCTTAGTTCCAGTGAAGGGAATTCCTAATGCTTCAGCCTACCAAGACATTTTGGATATTTTGTACTTCCAACTTTTTGGAAGTTTAGGGAAGGCCCTTTTCTGTGCCAGCATGACGGTGCCCTAGAGTACAAAGCAAGGTCTATAAAGGTATGGTTGTATGAGCTTGGTGTGTAAGAACTTAAATGGTCTGCAGAGAGCTCTGACCTCAACCCTGACAAACACTTTGAAGATAAGCTAGAAAAGACATTGCAAGCCAGGCTCTCTCACCCAACATGACTGTCTGACCTCACAAACGCTCTAATGGATGAATGTGCAAAAATCCCCACGCACACTCCAAAATCTTGTAGAAAGCCTTCCCGAAAGCATGGAAGTTGTTATAGCTGCAAAGAGGAACCAACTCAATAATAATGCCTATGGATTTAGAATGGGATGTCATATAAGCTTCTGTAGGTGTAATGTGTAGATGGGGCAATACTGTTGTCCATATTGTATAGTTCCATTTTGAAACAGATTTACAATGGTAGTAATTTTTTTCCTTTCTGTAGGAGCTAAGAATATCACAGCACTACAAGCCACTTTATGAGATTTGCTCTTTTGATTTTTTATGTCAAATGTGCAACAGCAGAGTTTTTAGCAGGAGCAACCTGATAGCAGTCACTGTGGTCCACCACAACCAAGTGGAATATATGCTTCTTATGCACATATAACTTTTTGTTTTAACTGAACGACCCATTTAAACAGGTTTTGTCATAGTTATAGTGTCCTCTCACATTGTTAGATTTTTAACAGAACATTCTGCATACATTAGGAGAAGGCTAGTGTTTCATGGATGCAAATAACAAAAAACGGAATATTTGTCTTTTCACTGATTATATATTTCATACTTTGTTTGCAAAAGCTAAAATAAAAGGTGTTTTTTTTGACAAGCAGAAGATGTAAATATACTTTCAGCCATTGGGCCCCATTCTTGACTATTTATTAAAGTCATCCTGAGTGCCTCTAAGTGAACTACAGCCAGTTTTGATACAGTCAGATTTAATACAGGCTCTCAGGGTGTTGGCAGTGTCACTGTTAAGATATTAGTCAGCTGATGTTTGTGTTTAAAACAAAGCCCCCTTTGCTTATTGATAGTGTCATTTAGCTGCCTGCTGGCAATTCATAGCACTGTTTTATCACAATAGGAATGTCTGAAAAAAGGGTTTTACAGAGAGCGCAGAAAGAAACAATCACAGGAGCTGTTTCTATGTTGTTAATGTCACTAAAATTAAAAAAAAAATCAATCTGATAGTGAAAACTTCCCTTTAAATTGACCTTTTTGATCTAGGTCAACTGACATCTTGACTCTCAGCAGATCACAAGTGTCAGAAAAAGTTTACACCAAAGCTAAAGCTGTAATGCTGTGATCACTATCTCAGCATCTACACTGAAGGGCAATTTACTCTTGTGCCCACAGGAGATCATCAGGCACTCAAGCAATAAATAACAAGCCTGAATCAATGACTGCAGCTTCAAGTCTGTGAATGGGAAGCATTTGCAAAACACTGTTTCCCAGATAACATGTTAACATTGGGGAAATTTTTAAACTGCTATTCCTGTTCTATGTGTCACTGTCACAATAGGATGTGCTTCCTTATTACTTCATCCTTAACACATTGTTTAACAAGTATACACTAGGGATCTTTTCCCCATATCTGCACTGAGATCAATATTGTCCCAGGTAAACAGACAGGAAATACTTTGAAAGAATCATGCAGGTCACCTGACTGCTACTGCTGCACAGGACAAGTGTTTGAGTCATAGCTTAGGATGGCATGACATTCTCTTCTGTTATACAGGAAGTCCTTGCTTTCATCATACTACAAGCGCTCTCACTTTACATATATGTGTAACTGTTCACAGTGGAGTTAAAGGGAGTTTAAATGTGATTATGGCCCTGCCAAATCACATATGTTTTACACTGCTGACAACCGTTTCTAAATCATGACATATGTTTTGGGATGGATTTTCCAACTTCCAGCCACTAGTGAATACTGTTCTCAAAAGGGTATCAAAGTTGACTCATGAAACTGAAAATTAAGATTGGTCATTTATTACAATTAAAATATCATTCAGTCCTATTTTTTCATAAAATCTTTGTTATTGTGGGAGTATAACGGAGAGCATTATCACATAAAATACCACTTAAAATACCTCAAACAACAATAAGCAAAAATGAATATTGTTATTGTTAAACTATAACAGCTTCATTAGAAATCAGTTATACAATTAGAAAAAGCCTGAACAAGTACGATTTGTTTGGACGGGTTGCCAGCAGAAAACCTCTTCTCTTTAAAAAGAACATGGCAACACGGCCTTGTTTTGCAAAGTTACATCCGGACAAAACACAAGACTTCTGGATCAAGGTCCTTTGGACAGATGAGACCAAAGTGAAGACATTTGACCATAATGCAAACTGCCAGTTTTGGAGAAAACCAAACAAGCATATCAGCACAAACATGTTATGCCAACTGTCAGACATAGAGGTGGAGAGCTGATGATTTTGCAGCCATAGGACTGGGTCACCTTGCAGTCGCTGAGTCAACCATAAACTCCTCTGTATAGCAAAAGTATTCTAGAATCAAAGCTGTCTGACAGCTAAAGCTTGGCTCAAATTGGCTCATGCAACATGGCGATGCTTCCAAGCCCACCAACAAATCTACAACAGAATGGCTGAAAAAGAAAAAAATCACTGTGCCACAATGGCTAAGTCAAAGTCCACACCCCAACCTGATTTAAAATGCTTAAATGCCTTAAGAGAGGTATGCATAAACGAATGCCCAGAAACCTCAATGATCTGAAGCAACATTATAAAGAAAACTGGGCCAAAATTCCTCCACAGTGATGTTAGAGGCTGATAAAATCATAAAGAAAAAGATTACTTCAAGTTATTGGTGATAAAGGTGGTTCTCCAAAGTACTGAATCATGAGGTGTGCTTAGTTTTTCATGTGACTGCATAGAGTCCTATGAAAACTTTCTTTTTCACATGACTGTTATAACAATATTGCATGCCAGGCAATGATGATATAACGTTGATGATTAAAAAGGTGCCTTAGTTGCTAAGAAACCAGTCCAGAAAAATCTGTAGTGATTTGGAAAAGCCATCACCATAAGACTGTTTTACCATGGTCTTAAATGAACCACAGGTGTGTCTTTTTGGGTGTGTACGTGTAATTTGGCAGTAGTGAATCAGAATCTATAAATGGCAGGTAAAATTCATTGTGTTAAGAAGGGAATTCTTTACATAATTCTTTTATGTAATAGGTTGACTGTGTCTATGTACTTGTTCTTTCTTTTCCTTTCTGTTCCTGTTCTCTCTTCCACACACACCAAACAGGACAGGTGAAGTGAGGTGAGGTGGGGTAAAGTTAGGTGAAGAGTAACAAGAGGCAGCATCCCTCAGGGCTGAGGCTCCTCTCCTTTGATCCTCCACAGCAGATATAATCACTGACGGAACCTCAATAGCAACCAAAAAACCCTTCGAGTTGTCTCCCTGAATCCAAGCTGTACTAATCTCAGTGATCCTTATCTCCACACTTCAAAAAAGGACCAAAGGACCAAAAAAAAAATCTGTTTGTGTCTCAAAGTTCAACAGAATCTCTTAACTTAAATCCTAATGAGAAGTTTCACTGCACAGGGATGAAACAGCTCAGCTCTGCCACCTGTTTGTATGCTGTTTGGGCTCTGCTTTCCAAAAGAGGAGGGTAAGCCAGAGTTCCCCATTTGTGTCAAGCTTGTAGCTTTTCAACAGATGCCTCTTCCACTGTTGCCAAACCAGCCTCACTTTTAGTGTTGACCCATGTGGTAATTCTATTTAGCTGCTCACAGACCCCATTAAATTTACCCAAAAGACTCAAGCCAAATATATCAAGCAATTTCAGTTTATGTGGAGTCGACTTTGGTGAGTCATTTTAGTTTTACCAGCATACACAGGTTGGTTTGAAGGAATCCTTGAGGATATATATTTTGAGAATGATTTAAAACTCAGAGGAGTTTAACTTGCGCTAGTCCCGCAGGAGATGTGTTAAAGTGTTTGAGTTATATTGTTAGAAACTTGTGTGGGAAAGCCTTCGAACATGTGTTCCCTCAGAATGAAAACTGTGTATGCTGCTTGCTGACTCGCACTGCCATACAATGTGCAGTATCTGCATCTGACAGGAATCAAGTGACTGATGCATTTCAGCTATGGCAGAGTATTAGTGGAGTAGTAGGCGGGTTACAGAGGAAGAAATTAGTCAAATGTGTTAATTGTCCTTTGTCTAATTTAGCAGAACATCCCCCATAAATTCATCTGCACGCCCTCCTAATCATCTATTACCCTCCTACATGGACAACAACAACACAAAAGCCCATTTCCCTCTGTGGATGGTTAGCTGCAATGGTTTTGTAATTGCTTACACGTTGAAATGTCCTCTTCAATTTTATAGGAAGAAGGAAAAATAATAACAGCAACATTCCTGAGGGGCTGTAATTTTCTTCCGGCGGGTAAAAGTTGTCCATTATGGTCAGGGTCAAGGAACACATGCAACCCCGTCATCAGGGCCGCATGGTCGACCACATCAGAGCCACTCATCACAACCAGTGGAAAGGCCCTGTCTCTTAGCACAACACACAGCCAATCATCAACCAGTGGCCCCAGCTCCTCAGTGCATTTGCCCCCCCAAACCACGCCGCGTTCTAATTTAAGCACACATATTCCATTGAAATTACAGCATGCATACCCACCCTTCCCTGCAATTTACATGATTTGCACACTGATGGGGTGAACTTAGATAATGTCGATGCAGTGCAGACTGAGAAAGCTTCTTCCTTGTTCTGCGCAGGTTAGAGGTGTAATCGAAAGTTTGCAGACAATCTTATCAAGTTCTCAAGAAAATGAGGAAACAAAGAATGTTTGATTCGTTCAGAGATAAAACACAAGCAGAATCTCTCAGTTATGGATCACTGAGCAATAAAAGTCACTCTTTCACTGGATTTATTTGCAAAGATTAGATGGCACAAAAGATAACCTGCTAAACAGCTTTCAGAACTGCCAACGAAAATGTTTACCAAGATGTGCAGCAATTATTCCATTCAGATGTCCAACAAAACAAAAGTGATTAGGGCATATAAGGTAGTGTTTTTTAAATGTGTTGACTTAAATGTATTTGCTTACAAACTGTAAGCAATCATTAAACAACATTTCATCTTCTTGACTGCAACAATATGAAAGAACACACAAACAAAATTACATATCCTAAAATTTGTAACAGCAATATTAATTTGATATTCACAAAGTTTATTGTCAAATACACAGCAAAAACACAGTGGTTGCACTGAGCAATGAAATTCTTGCTTTGCGAGTTCCCTTCACACAACTAAAATAAGCAACTAACTAATCTGATATAAAGGAATAAATAAATATAATTAAATAAAATAAGGTGAGTACTATGTACAAGAGGGTAGAGTGTAATCAGAATATAAGATGCAATTAGTTGTGCAATACTGTCACAGTGGTAAGACATTCAGAATATACAGAATATCCAAGCTGATTTATTAAATATTAAAAATAATATTGCAAATTTTTAACCATATCTAACGTTTCTGCCACTCTCCCTTTTCCTCATTCTGTTGCTGTTTGTTTTAGCTGCATTGACTAAGAGTTTCATTCACTATTGTATTAAGCAGTAAGTGATCTCAGAGGCTAAACTGGAAAAGGGTGATAAACCTGCTGCTGGAGGCCAAACCAGAGCTAAAAGGAGAAACATTTCTCAATGCTAAAATTTTTCTCTGTATTTACTTCATCAATAGTTACATTTACTATAACTTGGGCAATAATACATCAACGTATAGGTCATGTTTTGCTGTTTTTTTTTTAAAATAAAATACTCTGCCTTAAATCCAAAGTCTCCATGGATTTCATGATGTTAGCTTTCAGTCATTTTTGAAATCTCTAAAGCCATTTTCAAACATGCATTCTCGGCAATTTTGGGAGAACTGGGTCTGGAGATAGGTCTATGGTTTGAATCCAGTGGCCAGCTGGGGTCCCCCTGTGTGGAGTTTGCATGTTCTCCCTGTGTCTACATCATCCCACAATCCAAAAACATAGCCTAGATGTTAGGTTAATTTGTCATTCTGATTTGGCCGAAGGTGCAAATGTGAGTGGGAATCGTTGTCCGTCTTTCTGTGTTGGTCATCAGTCCTGTATTAGACTGATGGCCAGTCCAGCATGTACCCCACCTCTTGCCCTATGACAGCTGGGATAGGCTCCAGAAACCCTGAATTGGATAATTGGAAGAAAATGGATGGATGGATCAGAACATTTTCCAGACACATTTTTCTTTCTTACATGTAGTGATAGTAAGAAAGGAAGATGGTAAAACATGTTCACACAAGTTGAATATGTAGTTTAGGGGAGGGAGTTGCCTGGATAGAGCCTGCAGGAGCTGGCACACGAAAGCTCATCACTAGTGTTTAATGCACAAGGTTAATGACTGAGCTATGTTCATATTAATACAATCTGATATCACTAGGGGGACGGAAGGTTGAAAATCAGTTAATATCCGATAATGTCTAGAAAAGTTCAGAGCTGCACTCGATGCGTGAAGATGGCTTAATTACAGTTTGTAATAATGATGCATTTTTTGTAATGTTGCCTCTGTACACCACCACAGTAGATTTTAAATTCAAAATCAAGATCTGATCAAAGTGCAGAGGGTTTTGGCAAAAGAGCTGCACTAACTGTTCAGGAATCACAGGCATGATCCGAACCATTTGTCAAATATGGTGGGGGCAATATTATGGTACAGGTATGTATGGCTACTAGTTGAAGCAGATCACTAGTATATACATATGGTGTGAGTGTTGATAGAAGTAACAGGATGAATTCTGAAGTATACAGGGCTATACTCTCTGCTCAGAATCAGCCAAATACTGCAAAACTGATCAGATCGTCGCAGTGCAAATGGACAATGACCCAAAGTATACTAAAGCATAACCTCTTAAATGAAAGCTAAAAGCTTGCACTTAAATCACATTTTGACTGTTTGATTTAAAATCCACTGGGGTGGTGTACAGAATTTTAAAAAGTGTCACTGTCCCAAAACGAATGGAACTAACTTTGTGTGGGATGATTAAGTCCACAGTGGAATTTTACAGTTGTTCTGTTAATGTGAGACTCCTCCACAAAATACCACATAATACAGCACAGTCTTAAACTTTCTTGGCTATTGTTGCACCTGAAGTAATTTTTCAGATTTTCCTCTGAGGTGTTGACAGTGAGCACCATTAAAAACTCACAAGAGCTGTGTGCGTAATAGGTGCAATGAAAGACATAACAGACCAGCTAGCACACACACACCTCACCTGGGAATGCCTTGAAAAACATACTCAGCTGTGTGGTGCATCCTGGGATAGACTGTGACAGTGATGAGTCAGTGGGAACCTGCAGAGTGAAATATGTTGTGGCGTCTTGGTATTCTGACTATCAGACAATCAGATCCAGACGTGGTTCAAAATATTTGACTTTATTTTTAGAAGCTTTGGCTGTTGTGTTTTTCATTTGTTGTTTTTGAGTGATTAATTCTGAGAAACAGCTTCCACATGTGTGTGGACGTAATGTTTTTATTTTGCTTTTGATGCAATAAAGAAGACTACAAACAAATTTTAAAAATGCCAATGTAGGAAGGCAGGTGTATGACACAGGAATGTATAGTATTTACTTTCTGCTCATCAACACCACAAAGATATTTAAGATACTACATACAGACTGTTCTAAAATAAAAGCAGCCTTCTTCCAGATAAATGCTTTAGCACAGTTTCAAAATTATCTCTGTCTACACTAACACACCTGTAAGCACATATCATGTTGACCATTTATGTACACTGAGCATGTGTGTGCTGTTGCAAAGAGGAAGCAGAGTGCTGATGGCTTGACTATATTAAAGATCAATGTAGCTTCCAGTTCCAAAAAAAAAGCTAGAGGGCGACTGCTCTGGTTACAAAAAGACATCCAACTGCATTGAAGTCTATAGGAAAATTATACTTCAGCTCCCTTGATCCATAAAACATTTCCTGATGAGTCTCAATTATTAATTTCAAATCTTATTAAATACAACATTATGTTCATACTGTAAATTATGGCGTCCATTAGAGTCAAAAAGGAGGATGATTTAAGGTAGGTGTACCTTTTGACTGACAAGCTGTTATCATATGAGTATGCAATGGCCAACACATTCAGCTCAGGTCTTCACTACCAAGTGAGTGATGCTAGTATAGCTGCTTCCATTTTTTATATAGTCTACAGTCATTTAAAAAACTAATTACACCCAAAGTACATTGTTCCAGAAGTCATGTGTTTGTACAGGTACAACTTTCTGAACCTAAGCCTTGCTGTCATGTTCTTTTTAGAAAGAAGAGGCTTTTTCTTGGCAACCCTTCGAAACAAGCCCTACTTGTTCAATCTATTTGTAATTGTACTGTCATGATCTTTAAAAATTAACATGCTATCTGAGTCTGAGATTTAGTTCTCGGGTTTTTTTTTTTTTTTTTTTTTTTTTTTTTTTTATTTTTTTTTTTTTTTTTTTGGTTTAATAATTTGATTTCAGCACGGTGGTGTGGTTGTTAGCGCTGTCACCTCACAGCAAGAAGGCCCAGGTTCGAATCCGGCAGCCAGCCAGCTTAGTCTCCTCTGTGTGGAGTTTGCATGTTCTCCCCGTGCTTGCGTGGGTTCTCTCCAGGTTCTCCGGCTTCCTCCCACAGCCCAAAGACATGCTAAGGGGTTAGGTTAATTGGTGATTCTAAATTGACCGTAGGTGTGAATATGAGCGTGATTGGTTGTCTTCTCTGTGTTGGCTCTTTGATGGACTGGCGACCTGTCCAGGGTGGACCTCGCCTTGCCACCCTGTGACAGCTGGGATAGGCTCCAGCAACCCTTGATCCTGAATTGGATAAATGGAAGAAAATGGAGGGATGGATGAATTCGATTTCCTTTTTTTTTTTTTTCCAGAAAGGATTTTGACCCAACAGCTTTACATGAGTTGTTGAATATTTTTAATATTTTACCCAGATCTTTTTTTTTCAGTATAGCACATGAACAACATTTAAATTACAGCTGATGAGCCATGTTCTAATTGGCCTCCTTTTGGAATCTTCAGGAACTTTTTAAAAGTCCCCTTAGCTATGCTGAGATAGGCTTAGGCTGCTGGATAACCTCCCATGATGCACTGAGCACTTCTCCTTCACTCCCCTTGTGTTTATGCCACTACTGCATGTCATTACCATCTTCTCTTCCTGTTAAAGGGCGTTCTTCCTCCCCACTTTCTTCAAGTTGTCCTTACAACACGAAGTGTCTTGAGATGGCTGTTTGCAATGAAATAAAAACTGAACTTGCTGAATGATCACTCTGTGTCCTTTCAGCTCCCAGCGGTGGTCCAAAGGCTCCGAGACAGGAAGTGGAGGGTTGGCGAGCTGCTTCACATGCTGCTGCGCTACTGCGACGAGAGCCACGGTCAATCCGAGGCCAGAGAGGAGGCGCTCCAGGCGGGCAGTGAACCTCGCTTCATTCCCCTCTTCCAGTGGCTTCTGGAGCGCGTCTAGGGCCTCTGCCAGTTCTCCTCATCACTGTCCTCTCATCATTCCCAAACAGGGCTTTGCAAACTGCACAAGCCCCTAGAGGGGGCCACACAAATCAGCTAATCTAACTCCCTCTCTTGAATGTGGGCGGCGTGCGTTTCGCTTTGCGTGCCGAGGCCAACAAGTACTTCTGTCGTATGCTTCTTTGTTTCCACCTCCCGTATTTGTTGTTGCAGTTTCATCATTTATCGGGGCCGCGTTTGTAACTGGTATTGATTTAGTGAGCTGTCTCCTCCAGCCACCCACACTCCTCATTTGAAGGCCTCACACCTTGCTGCGCTTTAGCGAGACAGACGGAGAGAGAGAGAGAGACCCACCCGGTGTGTTTCCAGACGGAGATGTAGCGAGCTGAGAGAAGAGAGAGAATGTGTTTTTTGTTAGGGAATCCCCACAGCTGCTGGGGCGGATGATGTCATCACACCCACAGCTCACCTCTGTGGTGGTGTTTCCACATGTTG